>JARQOD010000615.1:102228-136475 GCA_033576555.1 Oophaga sylvatica
GGTGGAGGTCGGCTGTGATCCAGGGTCTGGGGATTGGGGTCTGGCTGTGATCCAGGGTCTGGCTGTGATCGGTGGAGGGTCTGGCTGTGATCCAGGGGGTTGCTCGTGTGGTGGATGGTCAGGCTTATTCCAGGGTCTGGACTGTGATCGGTGGAGGGTCTGGCTGTGATCAGGGTCTGCTGCAATCTGTGGATGGTCAGGCTGTGTTCCAGGGTCTGGCATGTGAAGGTGTGGGTCAGGGTTGTGATGGTGGAGGGTCTGGTGTGATCGTGTGGGTTGGTCAGGTCTGTGATCAGGTCTTGCTGTGATGGTGGAGGGTTTGGCTGTGATGGGTGGAGGGTCTGGCTGCAATCTGTGGATGGTCAGGCTGTAATTCAGGGTCTGGTGTGTGTGGGTGGAGGGTTTGGCTGTGATCCAGGGTCTGGCAGCAATTTGGATGTCAGGCTGTGATCCAGGGTCTGGCTGTGATCGGTGGAGGGTCTGGCTGTGATCCAGGGTCTGCCTGCAATCTGGGATGGTCAGGCTGTTATCAGGTCTGGCTGTGTAGTCGGTGGTGAGGGTCTGGCTGTGATCGTAGGGTCTGGCTTGGATCGGTGGAGGTTCTGGTCTGCAATCTGTGGATGGTCAGGCTGTGATCCAGGGTCTGGCTGTGATCGTGGAGGTCTGGCTGTAATTCAGGGTCTGGCTGTGATGGGTGGAGGGTTTGGCTGTGATCCGGGGTCTGGCAGCAATCTGTGGATGGTCAGGCTGTGATCAGGGTCTGGCTGTGATGGTGGAGGGTTGGTGTGCAGGGTCTGCGCAATCTGTGGATGTCAGCTTTCCAGGGCTGGCTGTGATCGTGGAGGGTCTGGCTGTGATCAGGGTCTGCTGCAATCTGTGGATGGTCAGGCTGTTTCCAGGGTCTGGCTGTGAGGTGGAGGTTGCTGTGATCGAGGTCTGTGATCTGTGGATGGTCAGCTGTGTCCAGGGTCTGCTGTGATGGTGGAGGTTGGCTGTGTGTGTGGAGGTCGCATGGATTAGCTGATAGGTCTGGCTGTGTGGGTGGAGGGTTTGGCTGTGATCAGGTCTGGCAGCATTTGGATGATCAGCTGTGATCCAGGGTTCTGTGATCGGTGGAGGTTGGCTGTATCCGGTCTGCTGCAATTGTGTGGTCAGTGTTATCCAGGTCTGCTGTGATCGTGGAGGTTGGCTGTGTCAGGTCTGTGTGATCGGTGGAGGTTGCTGATCTGGAGGTGCTGTGATGGTGGCTGGATCGGTGGAGTCGGCTGTAATTCAGGGTTGTGTGATGGTGGAGGTTGGCTTGATGGTGGAGGGTCGGTGCACTGTGGATGGTGAGCTGTATCAGGTCTGGCTGGATGGTGGAGGTTGGCTGTGTAGGTCGGCGCAATCTGTGGATGTAGGCTGTATCCAGGTCTTGTGATGGTGAGGTCTGCTGTGATCAGGGTCTGCTGCAATCTGTGGATGGTCAGGTTTCCGGGTCTGGCTGGAGTGGGGTCTGCTGTGATGGTCTGCGTTGTGATGGTCGCTGTGAGGTTGGTGTGATGTGAGGTTGGCTGTTCAGGTCTGGCTGTGAGGTGGAGGTTGGCTGTGATCAGGTTGGCAGCAATCTGTGATGATCAGGCTGTGATCAGGTCTGGCTGTGACGGTGGAGGGTCTGCTGTATCCAGGTCTGCGCAATTGTGATGGTCAGCTTACCAGGGTCGGCTGTGATCAGGGTTGCTGACTTGTGTGTCGTGGGTCTGGCTGAACGTGGAGTCGTTGAGAGTCTGGTGTGATCGGTGAGGTCGCTGTACGGTCTGGTGAGGTGGAGGTTGGCTGTAGGGGCTGTGAACGGTTGGGTGACGGTCTGGCGTTGGATACAGGTTGTCGGTTGTATCGGTGGGGTCGGTGGATCGTGCCATTGTGAGTGTTACGGGCTGGCTGTGATCGGTCTGCGATCTGTGATGTGCTGTAGTCTGCTGTCGGTGAGGTCGGTGGAGGTGCGTGAGGAGGGTCTGCTGCAATCTGTGGATGGTCAGGCTGTAATTCAGGGTCTGCTGTGATGGTGGAGGGTTTGCTGTGATCCAGGTCTGGCAGCAATCTGTGATGATCAGGCTGTGATCCAGGTCTGGCTGTGATCGTGGAGGTTGCTGTGATCCAGGTCTGCCTGCAATCTGTGGATGGTCAGGCTTTATCCAGGTTGGCTGTGATCAGGTCTGGCTGTGATGGTCGCTGACGTGTGGACGGTCAGGGTCTGGCTGTGATCGTGGAGGGTCGGATGTGATCGTGGATGTCAGCTGTGATCCAGGGTCTGTGTGATGGTGGAGGTTTGGCTGTGATAGGGTCTGGCTGAATCTGTGGATGTCAGGCTGTAATTCAGGGTCTGGCTGTGATGGGTGGAGGTTGGCTGTGATCCGGGTCTGGCAGCAATCGTGATTCAGCTGTATCCGGTGCTGTGACGTGGAGGTCGCTAATCCAGGTCTGCCTGCAATCTGTGGATGGTCAGCTTTTCCGGGTCTGGTGTGATCGGTGGAGGTCTGGCTGTGACCGGTCTGGCGTGTCGTGGAGTTGGCTGGATGTGGAGGTTTGCTGACGGAGTCGCTGTATCAGGGCTGGCTGTGAGGAGTGCTGTATTCGTGTGTGGGCTTGAGGCTGTGATCCAGGGTCTGGCTGTGATCGGTGGAGGGTCTGGCTGTGATCAGGGTTGCCTGCAATCTGTGGATGGTCAGGCTATTATCCAGGGTCTGGCTGTGATCGGTGGAGGGTCTGGCTGTGATCATGTTTCCACAGCAGTGCCATCTATGTGGATAACCCTTTCTTTTGCACCACACCCTGACTGTCTTCACTGCCCCATACACACAGGCGGTCACGTCTCCCAGTTATGATTGGTGAGGCATCTGGCCTTGATAGCACTGTCCATCACTGGTGACATGTCGTGGTCTCCATTACTGGTCTCGCTGGTCACTTATTAAGGATATTTAATATTTTATGGCTAATTTTTGTGTAATATTGGCCCTTGTGGAGAATATATAGCAGTCCTGTGACCACAGATGTACGTAATCGTGTACATGAGGTCACTGCGAGGGAACGTCCACAGCACAGTCTGATGATTATTTGCAGGAGGCTGACACCTCAGATTTCCTTTCTGATTTGCCATCTGAACATCTGCGATTCCACACACTGATTGGCATCATCCAGTCTTAATCTGGATTCATTGGATGAATGGATTGTAAAAGTATACACACCCTTTATTGCTATACATGAGCCATGGTGTAAGGTGCGGAGAAGAGAAAGTGGCGCATGTTCCTGCTCAGTCTGGGACTGATGAGGTTAATATGATGTGGGAGAAAACCCTTGTTCCTGCAGTTCCTTCCCGGGATGATTTGTGTTCAGTCCCGCACACCTGCCTGCACGGCATCTGGCTGTGAGCGGCACAATCTGCCCAGCTGCTGCCTGGCGGCACACTGCAGCCGCCGCCGTCCTGACATGCACTGTCAGTGTGCACAGGTGCCTGCGCTTGCTGTCGGGGGGGCCTTGCATATTTTACAGTCATTTTGTCATTCATCACAATCCATCATGGTATAAACACATTTCCTCCAATTATTATTCCCCAAATCTGTGAACTGATTCTTATAGATTTGATGAAGATGGCTGACTCCAGCGATCAGCCGACCTCAGACCCGCGCTCTCAAGGGCGGTGTAAGCAATGAAGGTGCCGCAGTGAGCGCCCGTCGCTGCTGTTAATCCCTTAAATGCCACTGTCAATCACTTTCAGTGGCATTTAAACTGTGCAATCCTGTCCGGGTGCACATTTCACACACCCACCCGCCACCTCTTCTTAGATTTAAAAAAAGAAAAAAAGTAAGAGTAAAAAAATAAGTTTTAAAAGTAATAAAAAAAAAAACATGATAACTCGGATCTTTGCCCCAGTTAAAATTAAATGAAAAAATGCAAATATCTGTTATCGCTGCGTCCGTAATAGTCTGAGCTTCTAAAATATAAAATTGTTTAACCTGTACACGAAATATCGAGAGAAAAAATGGAAACACTGAATTTTTTAAGTTACGGCATCATACAGAAAAACGGAGAAAAAAACATTGATGCCCTAAAATTGCACTGATGAAATCAACTGCTCGGTCCACAAAAACCAGCCCCGAAATATAAAAGTTATAAATGTCAGAAAATGGCGACAACAATACAAATGATTTTTTTTATTTTACAAAATTAGGAATCTTTTTAAGCCGCTGTAAGAATAAAATATTAACAAATCAAAGTTTAATTCTCTACGCTCAAGTCGGGGGGCGAGCAGCAGTAAGATGGGAATGTCTCATTGCTACCAGCACATCCCCAGAAGTCATGTGTGTTCCTCCCCATACTGACAGCACCAGCCGCCGGTACCCTGTGAACATACATAGGACTGTGCGCCCTCCGTCCCCACATATCTGCTCACATTTACCTCCCCCTGTCTTACCTTGCAGATTAGGTTGTCATATAGTTACTGTGTACATACAGTCCTTCTGTTGCCTCCGGTCCTTCTGTTGCCTCCGGTCCTTCCGTTGCCTCCGGTCCTTTTGTTGCCTCCGGTCCTTCCGTTGCTTCTGGTCCTTCCGTTGCCTCCGGTCCTTCCGTTGCCTCCAGCTTCTATGTTGTTTTGTTGCCTCCAGTCCTTCCGTTGCCTCCGGCCCTTCCGTTGCCTCCGGTCCTTCCGTTGCCTCCAGCTTCTTTGTTGTTTTGTTGCCTCCAGTCCTTCCGTTGTCTCCGGCCCTTTCATTGCCTCCGGTCCTTCCGTTGCCTCCGGCCCTTTCGTTGCCTCCAGTCTGTTTTTTTTTTTTTTTTTTTTACGTCTGATCATTTTTTTTTTACCTCTGGTCCTTTTTTTTTTGCCTTTTATCCTTCTGTTGCCTCCGGGCCATCCGTTGCTTAGTATTTAGCAGCAGCACTCCATCATTACACATTTCCCACAATGCACCACATCAGATCAGTGCAGATTGCAGCACTTGTGCTGGATTCCTGTTAGCTCTCAGGTTCACACCTGACATCTCCAGTGTGGTGGTGATGTCATGTCTCTTGTATCTAATCCCTGGGGTGGATGCACCACCTCCCTGCGGGATCGCTCACAGTTCCGGCTTCCATCACCATGTGATGTGCACGGAGCCGGCGGTGCGCTTACATGGGGGCTTTGCTCGGGATCTCCGGTCTCTTGACGTGTTTGTCTCCACCTTTGTGCCGTTGTGTTCATCATTCTGTTTGTTCCCCAGTGAATCATCACATAAGAGAACTTCTGGAGAGAAGGAAGAAAGCCAAAGTGAGAAAGAAACCAAAGCCTTCCATGGAGGAGTGCGATGGTAGGGCGGAGAGCTGTCTGTAGTGGCTGCACCCTCTAGATTAACCCCCTCCGGCTTTATGTGTCTCTTCTCTATCACCCTGACCAGACGCCATGCAGTATCCCCCCGCGTATCCCTCCGATGGGGCAGAGCGTTCCTGTCCGGCGGGGTCATGAATATTAGTTTAGCTTCATCCTCTCAATTACCATTTTGTGCACATTTTGCACTGTTTCAGCAGAGTGCAAGAATATATGTGGCGCATGGAGACCCCCGGCCTGACCACACATGAAACTGCTGGCATGGGAAAGCATGGTGTCCGTTCTGGCATTTCTACACCACTCCGCAGGGAAAGCCGTCTGGATCGCCCGGCACAAGCTTCTGGTCTGGCGCTAAGAAAAAAAAATAATTCTTATTTATGGGAGACTTGCTCACTGCTGTCACCTCCGTGGATCCAGGCCGCTCCCGTGGTCTGTGCCGTCCCGATATTACAGCACTGCTGAAGCTCATGATTGGCTGCAGCGCCCGATTGCTGCAGCCAGTCATGAGCTGTAACATCAGGTTGGCACAGTCATCACTTCTATTACACCAGACAACCCCCTTAATGTTTAGGGCCAGTAAGAGACCCCTTTAATACTGAAGCTCAGCGCACTCTAGATGAGGGGTCTTGTAAATATGGAGTCTAGAAACAAAGGAGATATTGTAGTGTCTTCTGGTCAGTGACTGTTTTCTACTAAACCACATCTAACCCGTCCTCTGCCGCTGTCTTCATCCTCACGCCCGTCTGTCCATATAATCACACCGCCTAACACTGCTACACACTCGTATGTTGTCACACTTGGACGTCGTGTGCGGATGATGGTGTTCCCTGAGCACAGTGGCCTCCGGAGCACAGGTACGTAGCTGCTGTCATGTGCAATCTGCGCCCGTCCTCAGCATGTGAACAGTGTCCTGCCTCTCCAGGCCGGGACTCCACTGTGAAGTTTGGGACATTTCTCACAACACTGGTGTAGAAGTTGGGAATGTTTGCACGTAGCAAGAGCCGGTGTCAGGACCGGGCAAACGTGGGCAAATGCCTCTCTTGTCGTGGCCATTTCTATGCATGTCAGCTGGGGGGGATAGACACAGGACCCCCATGGGCTCCGAATCTGCACAGTCAGCGCGCCCTCCCTTTTCACAGTCACTGGTAAATTTTGCTTGAAGTTTTGTGACCCATTAGATTTGCACAATTGCCCCCAACAGACTCGGGTAGTGGGCAGAGGATGGGGCAGTGGAAATGCGTCCCGTCGGCGTCTTGCCGCTGCACCGTCCGGACTCCACCTAGGGCTCCACTGGGATTTACACTAATGTGGGATGAATGAAGTAAGCAAGAAAGGAGGGTCCGGGCTGAGACCCCAGTGATGTGATGTAGAGAAAGGAGAGTGCTCGGCTCAACGATGGGAACGTAAGACAATGGAAAGTCCGAACGAGCACGTGCCCTCATTGCCGGAGGGTGATAATAATGAGCTGCCCTGCCCAATACAGCCACAGCGCCCCCTGCATGTGCCAGCCACGGCGCCCCCTACATGTGCCAGCCACGGCGCCCCCAACATGTGCCAGCCACGGCGCTTCTTACATGTGCCAGCCATTGCGCCCCCAACATGTGCCAGCCACGGCGCTTCTTACATGTGCCAGCCACGGCACCCCCAACATGTGCCAGCCACGGCGCTCCCTACATGTGCCAGCCACGGCGCCCCCTACATGTGCCAGCCACGGCGCTCCCTGCATGTGCCAGCCACGGCGCCCCCTACATGTGCCAGCCACGGCACTCCCTGCATGTGCCAGCCACGGCGCCTACTACATGTGCCAGCCACGGCGCCCCCTACCTGTGCCAGCCACGGCGTCCCTACATGTGCCAGCCACGGCGCCCCCTACATGTGCCAGCCACGGCGCTTCCTACATGTGCCAGCCACTGCACTCCCTACCTGTGCCAGCCACGGCGCCCCCTACATGTGCCAGCCACGGCGCCCCCTACATGTGCCAGCCACTGCACTCCCTACCTGTACCAGCCACGGCGCCCCCTACATGTGCCAGCCACGGCGCCCCCTACATGTGCCAGCCACTATACTCCCTACCTATGCCAGCCACAGCGCCCCCTACATGTGCCAGCCTTGCTCCCTACATGTGCCAGCCACGGTGCCCCCTACATGTGCCAGCCACGGTGCCCCCGCATGTGCCTCCACTGCTCCAATACAGCCACCGCGCCCCTACTTGTGCACCCCACTGCCCCAATACAGCCATAGCGCACCCTACATGTGCCCCCGCTGCTCCAATACAGCCACAGCGTCCCCTACATGTGCCCCCCACTGCTCCAGTACAACCACAGCGCACCCTACATGTGCCCCCCAGTGCCCCAATACAGCCACAGCGCACCCTACATGTGCCCCCCACTGCTCCAGTACAGCCACAGCGCCCCCTACATGTGCCCCCCACTGCTCCAATACAGCCACAGCGCCCCTTACATGTGCCCCCCACTGCTCCAGTACAGTCACAGCGCCCCCTACATGTGCCCCCCACTGCTCCAATACAGCCACAGTGCCCCCTACATGTTGGACTCTTTATACATTTGGTTCGGCTGGGCCTTTCCCATTTTCTCCTGATTTGTATGGCACAAAGGAAAATGAACAGAACTTCCCCGTCCACATCGGTGGAGGAGGATAAGGGCAGGATGTCAGTATGTTGTGGGGTGCACAGTGGACATATGGTGAAAGAATCGTGGTCCAGAAAGCATCATAGCCAAATCCCACTGACCCCCTTCTGAATCTGCGGGCTGACAGCTGATTCCTGAGCAGGATCGCATGGGCAGGGTCTCGGGAATATACTGTCCTCGTCACACGCATCTCTCTCCTCTAACCCCCCTGGCAGCTGTCAGGGAGACACGTGCGTCTGGAGTCTCACGTGTCCTGCTGTGTGATCAGCGAAGCTTCAGGATCAAGAGAATGGCGAAACATGGTGGTGGAGAATAGTGCAAGGGATGTCCACCATGTGCAGAAAGTATCATTCTGCAGCACAATAAGCCGTGACGTTCGCTCCACGTGTGGTCTTCAGCGGTCTCCTCATCCCGCTATGTACAATGACTTCCTTACAGCACCATTGATGACTGAACCTCGGTGAGACCCGAAGGAGCCGCTGCCCAGAATTATCACCACAAAACCTACTGCATCAGTTACCGGATCTAAAGGTCGGGGCAGATGACTCACAGAACCTGCATATTCATGGTCATGTTAGAAGAAGACAACTTCTTTGTAAATAGATACAAAGCCATCTGTGATTGTCCGGGGAAACGGTGTGCAGCCACAACTTCCCCCTGGTGTCAGTGATGAAAGTGTAGCTGCCCTTGTACACGCGAACTATACAAAGTACAGTTGTGCTGCTCTTGTCAGTCACAAGATAAATTGCTTTTGGTGCACATACCTATTTATTGCATCAATTTCTGTCAGCGCTATAGGAGCTGGAACATCCTTTCTCTCACTTCTCAGCATGAATTATGCCTGCCATCGTTACTTACATGTCCTTCATCACTGAAAATTCGCCTCTATTATGACTGTATGATGTGTAACAGAAGAGAGGGAAGGAGCAGAGAAACAAATACTCGTCACCACTTACTGGAGAGAGGAAAAGACCCGTCACCACTTACTGTAGAGAGAAAGACTCGCCACCACTTACTGTAGAGAGAAAGACTCGCCACCACTTACTGGAGAGAGGAAAAGACTCGCCACCACTTACTGTAGAGAGAAAGACTCGCCACCACTTACTGGAGAGAGGAAAAGACACACCACCACTTACTGTAGAGAGAAAGACTCGTCACCACTTACTGTAGAGAGAAAGACTCGTCACCACTTACTGTAGAGAGAAAGACTCGTCACCACTTACTGTAGAGAGAAAGACTCATCACCACTTACTGTAGAGAGGAAAAGACTCGTCACCACTTACTGTAGAGAGAAAGACTCGTCACCACTTACTGTAGAGAGAAAGACTCGTCACCACTTACTGTAGAGAGGAAAAGACTCGTCACCACTTACTGTAGAGAGAAAGACTCGCCACCACTTACTGTAGAGAGAGACTCGTCACCACTTACTGTAGAGAGAAAGACTCGTCACCACTTACTGTAGAGAGAAAGACTCGTCACCACTTACTGTAGAGAGAAAGACTCGTCACCACTTACTGTAGAGAGAAAGACTCGTCACCACTTACTGTAGAGAGAAAGACTCGTCACCACTTACTGTAGAGAGAAAGACTCGTCACCACTTACTATAGAGAGAAAGACTCGCCACCACTTACTGTAGAGAGAAAGACTCGCCACCACTTACTGGAGAGAGGAAAAGACACACCACCACTTAATGTAGAGAGAAAGACTCGTCACCACTTACTGTAGAGAGAAAGACTCGTCACCACTTACTGTAGAGAGAAAGACTCGTCACCACTTACTGTAGAGAGAAAGACTCGTCACCACTTACTGTAGAGAGAAAGACTCGTCACCACTTACTGTAGAGAGGAAAAGACTCGTCACCACTTACTGTAGAGAGAAAGACTCGTCACCACTTACTGTAGAGAGAAAGACTCGTCACCACTTACTGTAGAGAGAAAGACTCGTCACCACTTACTGTAGAGAGAAAGACTCGTCACCACTTACTGTAGAGAGGAAAAGACTCGTCACCACTTACTGTAGAGAGGAAAAGACTCGTCACCACTTACTGTAGAGAGAAAGACTCGTCACCACTTACTGTAGAGAGAAAGACTCGTCACCACTTACTGTAGAGAGAAAGACTCGTCACCACTTACTGTAGAGAGAAAGACTCGTCACCACTTACTGTAGAGAGAAAGACTCGTCACCACTTACTGTAGAGAGAAAGACTCGCCACCACTTACTGTAGAGAGAAAGACTCGTCACCACTTACTGTAGAGAGAAAGACTCATCACCACTTACTGTAGAGGGGAAAAGACTCGCCACCACTTACTGTAGAGAGGAAAAGACTCGCACCACTTACTGTAGAGAGAAAGACTCACCACCACTTACTGTAGAGAGAAAGACCCGTCACCACTTACTGTAGAGAGAAAGACTCGCCACCACTTACTGAGAGAGAAAAGACACACCACCACTTACTGTAGAGAGAAAGACTCGTCACCACTTACTGTAGAGAGAAAGACTCGTCACCACTTACTGTAGAGAGAAAGACTCGTCACCACTTACTGTAGAAGAGAAAAGACTCGTCACCACTTACTGTAGAGAGAAAGACTCGCACCACTTACTGTAGAGAGAAAGACTCGTCACCACTTACTGTAGAGAGAAAGACTCATCACCACTTACTGTAGAGAGGAAAAGACTCGCCACCACTTACTGTAGAGAGGAAAAGACTCGCCACCACTTACTGTAAGAGAGAAAGAACTCACCACCACTTACTGTAGAGAGAAAGACCCGTCAACACTTACTGTAGAGAGAAAGACTCGCCACCACTTACTGGAGAGAGGAAAAGACACACCACCACTTACTGTAGAGAGAAAGACTCGTCACCACTTACTGTAGAGAGAAAGACTCTCACCACTTACTGTAGAGAGAAAGACTCGTCACCACTTACTGTAGAGAGAAAGACTCGTCACCACTTACTGTAGAGAGGAAAAGACTTGTCACCACTTACTGTAGAGAGAAAGACTCGTCACCACTTACTGTAGAGAGGAAAAGACTCGTCACCACTTACTGTAGAGAGGAAAAGACTCGTCACCACTTACTGTAGAGAGAAAGACTCGTCACCACTTACTGTAGAGAGACAGACTCGTCACCACTTACTGTAGAGGAAAGACTCGTCACCACTTACTGTAGAGAGAAAGACTCGTCACCACTTACTGTAGAGAGAAAGACTCGCCACCATTACTGTAGAGAGAAAGACTCGTCACCACTTACTGTAGAGAGAAAGACTCATCACCACTTACTGTAGAGAGGAAAAGACTCGCCACCACTTACTGTAGAGAGGAAAAGACTCGCCACCACTTACTGTAGAGAGAAAGACTCACCACCACTTACTGTAGAGAGAAAGACCCGTCACCACTTACTGTAGAGAGAAAGACTCGCCACCACTTACTGTAGAGAGGAAAAGACTCGCCACCACTTCCTGTAGAGAGAAAGACTCGTAACCACTTACTGTACAGAGGAAAAGACCCATCACCACTTACTGTAGAGAGGAAAAGACTCGTCACCACTTACTGTAGAGAGGAAAAGACTCGTCACCACTTACTGTAGAGAGGAGAAGACCAGTCACCACTTACTGTAGATAGGAAAAGACTCGTCACCACTTCCTGTAGAGAGGAAAAGACCCGTCACCACTTACTATAGATAGGAAAAGACCCGTCACCACCTACTGTAGAGAGAAAGACTCGTCACCACTTCCTGTAGAGAGGAAAAGACTCGTCACCACTTACTGTAGAGAGGAAAAGACCCGTCACCACTTACTGTAGAGAGAAATACTCGCCACCACTTCCTATAGAGAGGTAAAGACCCGTCACCACTTCCTATTGTCATGGGTGCATCGCCACGAAGATTGTCGCGATTGCACATTCTGACTTCTCGCAGCTGAGTTGCTGTTTCTTTGTGTTTGGTAATGAGGGAGTTAATTTTACCTAGCTCTTTGCTAAGACTAGGTCCAGCCTCGCCCGGCTGCTTTTGATTATGTTCTAATTAGCTTCCTTTATATAGCTGCCAGTCTGCTGGTTAGATGCCGGTGAAAGCATTCATACAGACTGCAGATAGGATCGGTTCTGAGAAGACTTAAGCTAAGAGCTCTTTTGTTGTTTCTCCTCACCTTGCTTATAGTTTATCTCCTAGACCTTTGGTGTTCCCTCTGTGTTTTAATGTTGTATGCAAGACAGTATTTACTTTATCCCCTGTCTGTCTCGTTTGTCTATACTGTTTGTTAACCTTTACCTGTCCATTCCCTATGGTGGTAATCAGGGTCCTTCTAAGGACTAGATTACAGTGGTCAGGGATTTATAGGAGACAGGGTTTACGCTGGTGGCCTGGACCTCTGTACCATTAACAGTACCTACAGGTAGAGGGACTAGTCAGGACCCCAGTTTAGGGTCAGCATAGACCCCGGTCCACCTCTAGCCAGAGACAGCGTGAAAAGGATTCAGTATTGACCCACAGGATATTATGTCAGGTAATACTATGCTATATATACATGTTAATGTTACCTATTTATATGTTATATAGAATGTTGTCCCACTTGATAGATTACTGACATTATATATTTATACATCTGCTAGACAGCGTGACACCTATAGAGAGGAAAAGACTCGCCACCACTTACTGTAGAGAGGAAGACTCGTCGCCATTTACTGTAGAGAGGAAAAGACTCATCACTACTTACTGTAGAGAGAAAGACCCGTCACCACTTACTGTAGAGAGAAAGACTCGTCACCATTTACTGTAGAGAGGAAAAGACTCGCCACCACGTCCTGTAGAGAGAAAGACTCGTCACCACTTACTGTAGAGAGGAAAAGATTTGTCACTACTTACTGTAGAGAGGAGAAGTCTCATCACCACTTCCTGTAGAGAGGAAAAGATTCGTCACCACTTCCTATAGAGAGGAAAAGACTCACCACCACTTACTGTAGAGAGAGAAGAACCCGTCATCACTTCCTGTAGAGAGGAAAAGACTCGCCACCACTTACTGTACAGAGGAAAAAGACTCGTCACCACTTCCTATAGAGAGGAAAAGACTCGTCACCACTTCCAGTAGAGAGAAAAGACTTGTCACTACTTACTGTAGAGAGAAAGACTCGTGCCACTTACTGTAGAGAGGAAAAGATTTGTCACTACTTACTGTAGAGAGGAAAGTCTCATCACCACTTCCTGTAGAGAGAAAAGATTCGTCACCACTTATTGTAGAGAGGAAAGACCCGTCACCACTTACTGTAGAGAGGAAAAGACTCGTCACCACTTATTGTAGAGAGGAAAAGACACGTCACCACTTACTGTAGAGAGAAAAACTCCCACCACTTACTATAGAGAGAAAGACCCGTCACCACTTCCTTAGAGAGGAAAAGACTCGCCACCACTTACTGTAGAGAGGAAAAAGACTCGTCACCACTTACTGTAGAGAGGAAAAGACTCGTCACCACTTACTGTAGAGAGAAAAGACTCATCACCACTTACTGTAGAGAGAAAGACCCGTCACCACTTACCGTAGAGAGGAAAAGACCCGTCACCACTTACTGTACAGAGGAAAAGACCCGTCACCACTTACGTAGAGAGGAAAAGACCCGTCACCACTTACTGTAGAGAGGAAAAGACTCGTCACCACTTACTGTAGAGACAAAGACTCGCCACCACTCACTGTAGAGAGGAAAAGACTCGTCACCACTTACTGTAGAGAGGAAAAGACTCGTCACCACTTACTGTAGAGAGAAAGACTCCCACCACTTACTGTAGAGAGAAAGACTCGCCACCACTCACGTAGAGAGGAAAAGACTCGTCACCACTTACTGTAGAGAGAAAAAACTCGTCACCACTTCCCGTAGAGAGGAAAAGACCCGTCACCACTTACTTTACAGAGGAAAAGACCCGTCACCACTTAGGAAAAGACCCGTCACCACTTACTGTAGAGAGAAAGACTCGTCACCACTTACTGTAGAGAGGAAAAGACCCGTCACCACTTACTTTACAGAGGAAAAGACTCGTCACCACTTACTGTAGAGAGAAAAAGACTCGTCACTAGGGTTGAGCATTCCGATACTTCCGATACCTGAAATCCAATGTAAGTCTATGGGAACAAAATATCGGAAGTAAGTATCGGAAGTACTTCCGATATTTTGTTCCTATAGACTTACATTGGATTTCAGGTATCGGAAGTATCGGAATGCTCAACCCTACGAGTCGTCACCACTTACTGTAGAGAAGAAAAGACTCGCCACCACTTACTGTAGAGAAGAAAAGAATCGCCACCACTTCCTGTAGAGAGGAAAAGACCCGTCACCACGTACTGTAGAGAGGAAAAGACCCGCCACCACTTACTGTAGAGAGGAAAAGACCCGACTGTTATGAACTGCTACAAGCACTAAGGAAAGATGGGAACTCTGTCCCTACAATAAAACTGAGCTTGATCCCTACGATGTAACGGGGAACCTGATCCTGCGACCAGACCCGCTAAAGTCCTCAGCTAGTCTGAACGAAGACCTATAGTTGCGAGGAAGGAATCCCTACAAGATCTAGGGACTGGGAGAAAAGGTGGACACCTCCTAACAGAAATTGTAGCAGGGAAAATTAAACAGAAAACAAATTACTACGAGATCCTAAGATTAAGCAAAACTGACAGAGTAAGGCACCTAAGCACCCGGCTAGCTTAAGAGTAGGTAATACAATGAAGTCCAGCAAAGCCAGAAGGGCGGAGCCAGACTAAATAGGGAAAAAAGGTCATGTGACCAGCAAACCGAAACAAAATCTAACAAGAGGGTTCTAACAGTACCCTCCCTTCTAAGAGGATCCTCCGGATCCCCTAGGACTTAGGCTTATCCGGAAACCTCTTGTGAAACGCTCTGACAAGTCTAGACGCAGAAACATCATCCGCCCTTACCCATGAGTTATCCTCGGGTCCATAACCCTTCCAAGCGACGAGGTACTGCAAACCCCCTCTATACCGTCTAGAATTTAGGATGCGGGAAATCTCATATTGCCCGTCCTCCACCACCAGGGGAACAGTGGCCGAGACGTCTCCATCAGAGACCTCAGCTTTTTTCAAGAGAGAAACATGAAACACCGGATTAATCTTCCAGGAGGTAGGAAGCTCCAACTTAACAGCAGATTGGTTAATAACCTGAAGCACCTTAAAGGGCCCTACAAACTTGGGACCCAATTTCTTAGACGGAATCCTCAAGCGCAGATTCTTAGAGGACAACCAAACCATGTCACCAATAGCAAACAAAACCTCTTGTCGTTTTCTATCAAAATACACTTTGGATCTTTTGTTAGCCTCCTGAAGATTACCACGCACATCAGTCCAAACTCTCTCCAACACACCAGAAAAATTCTCCTCCTCAGGTACAGCTGATCCCAACTTGGAAAAAGACCCAAAAGACGGATGTCTCCCAGTACAACAAAAAAAAGGCGAACAACCAGCAGAAGCGGATGTATGATTGTTAAGAGCAAACTCAGCAAGTGGCAGAAACTCAGACCACCCCTCTTGATTATCAGTCACAAAACAACGCAAGAACTGCTCAACATCCTGGTTTTTCCTTTCTGTCTGGCCATTAGACTCAGGATGATATCCGGATGAAAATGACAAATGAACTCCCAACCTGTCACAAAAGGCGCGCCAAAAACGAGCCACAAACTGAGGTCCCCTATCAGAAACAATGTCAGTAGGAACGCCATGTAGTCTGACAATTTCCTTGACAAAGGCCTTAGCGAGAGTCTTAGCGCAGGGCAATTTGATGAAAGGAACCAAGTGACACATCTTGCTAAAACGGTCAACGACCACCCAGATGACAGTGAAACCCTCAGAGGGGGAAAAGTCAGTAATAAAGTCCATAGCCAAATGTGTCCAAGGTGCACTAGGGACCTCCAGAGGGCAAAGCAACCCCGCAGCAGGAGTATGAGAAGACTTAGATCTAGCACACACAGTGCATTGACGCACCCACTTAATGACTTCCTTCTGCCATCCAGGCCACCAAAAGCTGCGACCCACAAGTCTCTTGGTCTCAGAGATTCCAGGATGACCTGCCAACCGAGAGTCATGACATTTAACAAACAAATCTCTCCTCAGAGTACCAGGCACAAACAACCTCCCATGCGGCGTGTTAGATGGGGCATTCTCCTGTGCTTTAAGAATCTCATCTTCCAACACGGAGTCCAAAACAGCAATAACAACCCCCTTTTGCAAAATGTTTTCCTCCTCCTCAGTACCCACCATAGGAGAAAAGCTGCGAGACAAAGCATCAGCTTTAACATTTTTAGTACCTGGGATGTAAGTAACGGTAAAATTAAAGCGTGAGAAAAACAGTGCCCACCTAGCCTGACGGGCATTCAAGCGTTTGGCAGCATCAAGGTAGGTCAGATTTTTATGATCGGTGAAGACTTGAACGGGAAATTCCGCTCCCTCCAAAAAATGACACCAGTGTTCAAATGCGAGTTTAATTGCCAACAATTCCCGATTACCGATATCATAATTTAGTTCAGACTCAGAAAATTTCTTTGAAAAAAAAGCACAGGGATGTACTCCATCTGTCTTTTCCTGAGACAACACCGCGCCGACCCCCACAGAAGAAGCATCAACCTCAACCAAAAATGGTTTAGTCACATCAGGCTGCGTAAGGATGGGAGCAGAGCTGAACCTCTCCTTTAGCAACACAAAAGCCTCAATGGCCTCAGTAGTCCACTGAACCGCATCAGCACCTTTCCTGGTGAGATCGGTCAGAGGTTTGGCAATCACAGAAAATTTTTTTATGAATTTTCTATAATAATTGGCGAACCCCAAAAACCTCTGTATTGATTTCACACCAATAGGTCCTAGGCCAATCCTGCACAGCTTGCACTTTCACAGGGTCCATCTCAAAACCTTCACTGGAGACAATGTAGCCCAAAAAACTAAGTCTTTGTACAGCGAACTCACATTTTTCTAGTTTGGCAAAAAGTGAATTATCACTCAGTAACTGTAATACTTCACGCACACTCCTCCAATGAGACTCCAAATCCGGTGAATAAATCAAAATGTCATCCAAATACACAACCACACTTCTGCCGATCAAAGGTCTAAGGATGTCATTAATAAGATTCTGAAAAAATGCCGGAGCACTGGAAAGCCCAAAAGACATAACCAGATTCTCAAAATGACCCAGTGGAGTGTTAAACGCAGTCTTCCCAAATTCTCACCCTCCTTCATGCGCAACAAATTGTATGCCCCTCGAAGATCAATTTTCGAGAACCACTTGGCCCCCACTAACTGATTAAACAAATCAGGAATCAATGGCAGTGGGTAAGGATTGCGTACAGTAATCTTATTAATCTCACGAAAGTCTAGACAAGGCCGTAAACCGCTGTCCTTTTTTTTAACAAAAAAAATTCCAACCGCCACAGGAGATTTGGAAGGCCTAATGTGACCGGCGGCCAAGCTTGTCTGTATGTATTCCTCCAAAGCCTTTCTCTCAGGAATAGTCAAATTAAATAAACGACTTTTAGGAAGAGTTCGCTCCTGGGACAAATTCAATTGCACAATCATAATCTCTATGAGGAGGCAATACCTGCGATTCCTTATCAGAAAAAACTTTCCAAAAATCCTGAATAGGTACAGGTAACTCCCCCTTAACTACAGCAGCAATACGCCCGTTACAACACTTGTCATAACACTTAGGACTCCAGGACTTAATTTCATTGGTAGACCAATCCACTACCGGATTGTGCAATTTTAACCAGGGTAACCCCAAAATCACCGGTGAGGGCAAATTATTCAAAACTACCAAATCCAAATTCTCTTGATGAACACCATTAATAGTAAGAGGAAATTCACAGATATGGTAAAGTAACATTTTTCAAGGGAGAACCATCCACAGACACCACATTAATAGGGGAAGACAGAAGTTTGGGTTTTAATTTTAGTTTTTCCAAAAATTTCCCATCAATCACATTGAGAGTTGAACCACAATCCACAAATACCCGAAACTCCATTAATTCCTCCTCAACACCAGTGGTAGCAGAAAGAAAGACACCTTTATTGTTTAAACAAGCTATGCGGGCGACACTGACCTCATTTTTTTTTCTCTCTTTATTCATTCGAAGCGCACAGTTCTTAATGAAATGCTCAGATTTACCACAGTAGAAACACAAACCTTGAGCAAATCTGCGTTCTTTTTCCCGAGTGTGGGTGTCATTGCTCCAATTTCCATCGGCTCTGCAATGTCAGTACATTCCTTCTCCAAACCTGAAGCTGACAAAGCAGACTTACTCTCATTAACCCTTGCACGCAGTCTCCTATCCACCCGTATGGCCAATTGCATAGCCTCTTGCAAGTTACCAGGTATAGGATAAGCAATCAGCAAATCTTTAACCCTTTCACTTAATCCTGCAAGAAATAAACTTTTCAAAGCTGAATCGTTCCAGCCCACCTGAGTGGACCACCTACGGAAGTGAGTACAATATTTTTCCACATTACCCGATCCCTGTCTCAAACGTCTCAACTCTGTCTCAGCTGATGAAACACGATCCGGATCATGATACAACAACCCCAAAGCAGAAAAAAAACCATCCACTGATCCAAAGCATGGATCACTAGGCTGCAGAGAAAAGGCCCAGTCCTGAGGTTCTTTGTGCAAAAGTGACATTATGAACCCTATGCGCTGTGATTCATCACCAGAGGATCTGGGTCTCAAACGAAAATACAACAAGCAAGCATTTTTAAAAGAAAAAAAATCTTGTTGTTCACCAAAAAATAAATCAGGCAAACGTACCTTTGGCTCCACGAAATGTGCTCCAGAACAACTACTCACGTGTTGCTGGATTTCAGCCACCTCCAGAGAGAGACCCTGCAGGCGTTCATCCAAATCCCGAACCGACACCATGATGGAAACAGAAAATCTTTCCTTAGAGATTTTTTTTTTATTATTTCTTGGCTGGACTTACTGTTATGAACTGCTACAAGCACTAAGGAAAGATGGGAACTCTGTCCCTACAATAAAACTGAGCTTGATCCCTACGATGTAACGGGGAACCTGATCCTGCGACCAGACCCGCTAAAGTCCTCAGCTAGTCTGAACGAAGACCTATAGTTGCGAGGAAGGAATCCCTACAAGATCTAGGGACTGGGAGAAAAGGTGGACACCTCCTAACAGAAATTGTAGCAGGGAAAATTAAACAGAAAACAAATTAATACGAGATCCTAAGATTAAGCAAAACTGACAGAGTAAGGCACCTAAGCACCCGGCTAGCTTAAGAGTAGGTAATACAATGAAGTCCAGCAAAGCCAGAAGGGCGGAGCCAGACTAAATAGGGAAAAAAGGTCATGTGACCAGCAAACCGAAACAAAATCTAACAAGAGGGTTCTAACACCGTCACCACTTACTGTAGAGAGGAAAAGACCCGTCACCACTTACTATATAGAGACAAATACTGTAGACAGACCTTTCCCCATTACCTGTAGACAGACCCACCCTTACTTCCTGTAAAGAGATTCACTCCCTCTCTATGTAGAGCGACAAACCTGTAGAGAGACAGTCCTGCACCACTTACTGTAATGATACAGACCCACTCTTTCTGTAAAATGATAGGCTAGCCCCCACTTCCTGTGTTTATTCAGTACTGCCCCCACTTCCTGTTGCAGACTCTCATTAATACACTGTAGAATGACAGACACGCTTCCTCTTCCTTTACATAAATAGACCCACTTTTACTGTGGAGTGATAGACAGACCTGTCCTCACTTGCTGTAGAGATACAGACCCACTTTCTATAGTCTTACAGACCTGGCCCACACTTCTTGGAGACAGACAGACCCATCCCCACTTCATATATACATAGAGAGCCACCTCAACTTCCTGTGGACAGACCAGCTCCCAATTGCTGTAGAGACAGATCCAGCTCCACTTTCTGTAGGCAGACAGACCTGCCCCGACTTCCTATAGATTTACAGACCCTCCTCTACTTCTTGTTGACAGACTGGCTTCCACTTCTTGTAGACAGACAGACCTGCCCCCATATCCTGTAGACAGACCTACCCCCACTTCCTGTATACAGACAGACCTGCCCCCACTTCCTGTAGACAAACAGACCCGCCCCCACTTCCTATACATTTACAGACCCGTCTCTACTTCCTGTTGACAGACTGGCTCCCATGTCTTGTACAAAGACAGGCAGACCCACTCGTAGACAGACTCCCCACTTCCTGTAGACAGACCTGCCCCCACTTCCTGTAGACAGACAGACCTGACCCGACTTCCTATACATTTACAGACCCGTCTCTACTTCCTGTTGACAGACTGGTTCCCATGTCTTGAACAAAGACAGGCCAGACCCCCACTTCCTGTAAACAGACCTGCCCCCACTTCCTGTAGACAGACCTGCCCCCACTTCCTGTAGACATTTAGTCCGGCACCCACTCCATCTAAAGAAACAGACCTGCCCTTTCTGTACACAGACAGACTGGCTCCCATGTCTTACAGAGACAGGCCAGACCCCCACTTCCACTAGAGTGATAGACCTGCTGCCCACTTCCCATATACCATCAGCTACGGGGCTCTGAGAACGAAGCCGTGCTGTTCATCACTGTTTACTTGTCACAACGGCAAGTTGCATGTCTCCACAGCGCCGCTCTACTCACCATGCGGTTTCTCCTTGCCGCAGGCTGTTCTGCTAAGTTTGTTTCCCCCTGCAGTTCTCAGCACTACTGCACTAGCATGAGGTGTCCATCTAGCCTTAGAGGAGGTGGCCGGTCTGTGAAGGGATTTAACCCTGCTGAGATTAAGTTCCCCTGCCTATCCCATGGTAGTAGTGTTTTATTAGGCAGCTCCGCCTACCACTCCCAGCCCGAACATTGGTTCCTGCTCTGATAGCACACTTGTATGCATTCTCCTGTATTCTGCTTCCCGTTAACGACCCGGCCTATTTACCCCTTCTGCTTGACCTCTCTGTTCCTGACCTCAAGTTTTCTGACCCCGTGCTGCCTGCCCCAGCCTCGGACCGTCTTTCTCGCTCCTCTGTACCGTGTACCCATGTCTCTGACCTTCCGGTCAGCTGCTGCAATCCTGGGTACTGCCCTAGAGTGATACCTGGCAACTAACTGCAGCCAAGCCTATCCTTACCAGCAGTCTCCAGCGAAAACCAGGTAGTCGCTTAGTCACATCCCTCCAGGGTAAGCCCAGCCTGTGGGGCAGTGTGTCCACATCCACCAGCTTTACATTTTGTTCGGCCGATGGACCCCTCTGAAAGTCAGGATCCAGGGACCCAAGACGACAGTACAAGTGCTTTACGAAGAGGTCTGCTCTCGGCTTGAGCGTCAGGACCCGCTGATGCAGGCCATCAATGTGGTGGAAACCCAGCTGCAAGGTCTGTCCACCACCATTTCCAGCCAGGTGCCTTCTGGACAGTCAGTCTGTACTTATGCTTTGGTTTCAGGTTGACCTGCCAAGCTCCAGCTTCCACTTACATCCGGGTTTGACGGAGATCCTAACGAGAGCCGCAGTTTCGTAAATCAGAGTAAGATCCACTTTACACTGCACACTCACCTCTTCCCTTCAGACCAGTCAAAGATATCATTTATGGTCTCTTTGCTGTCTGGACAGCCCTAGTATTGGCGAACCATATTTGGTAGCGTGGTGGACGAATAGAAGATGGTCACTGCAAGTATCTCATATGCACCTGTGGTGTTTTTGGAATTTATTAATTACATCTTCTGGGATCTCGTTATGTTTCCGTGATTGTGTACTTAGACAATATCCTATATCTTCCCATAGAAGACGTGTGTCAGGTTCTGCAGCAACTCTGTCAAGACAATTTGTTTGGCAAATTGTCCAAATATGTCTGTGAAAAAACCTACATACCTTTCCTCAGCTACATTGTCTCCAGCCAAGGTTCAATGGATCCAGAGAAGGTTTCTGCTGTTGTATACTTGCCTCGCCCTCAAGGTCTTTGTGCGCTTCATGGGTTTCGCCATCTTCTACGGCTTCCAGCATTTAAAAGAGGCCTTCATGAGTTCTCCAGTGCTGCATTACCCTGATCCCAACATGTAGTTTCTCTTTGATGCCTCATCTATCTGTGCCAGGGCGGTCCTTCTGCAAAGAACTTCTTCAAGGAAGTCTGTCTCTTGAGGGTTTATCAGCAACCTGTTTTCGCCGGCTGAACAAAATTATACTATTGGGGATCGTGAGCTTTTGGCTATCAAGATGGCGCTCAAGGAGTGGAGACATCTACTGCAGGGTGCCAGCTCTCCATAAATAATTTACACAGACCATAATATTTTGAACTTCCTGCAGTCTACCCAGTGGTTGAATCCCCATCAAGCCAGGTGGGCACTCTTGTTATCTCATTTTAACTTCAAATTGCACTTCCATCCTGCAAAGAAGAATGTTAAAGCGGATGTCCTGTCTCGATCCTTTGATGTGACCAATTCTCTGGAGGAGCCTCAGCACATCTTTGACCCGGCTAGGATTATTGAAGTCGCCCCTATCCTGTTAAAGGACATACCTCAAGGCAAGACCTTTGCCCCTCGTCTAGAAGGAAGAAGATTCTGTCCTGTGGACATGAGTCCAAGTTGGTTGCCACTTCTGGTGGCACTAATTGGTCAAGGGTGTCTGGTACTTTGTAACCGCTTGTTCTCAATTCACCAGAAACAAGTCTTCTAGGGACAAGCCTTCTGGTCTCCAGCCTTTGCCGGTTCCTTCCGCCCCCTGGCAACATAACGCTATGCATGTCATCGCAGATCAGCCTCTCTCTCTCAGGGTTACAACAACATTTGGGTCTTGGTGAATCGTTTCTCTAGGATGGCTTTTGTCATACCTCTGGGCGACCTTCACTTCACTCCTAAGCTTGCCACGCAGTTCTTCTAGCATGTATTTTGTCTCCACGGTCTCCCTCTCCACAGAGCCTCTGATTGTGGAGTCCAGTTCACTTCTACGTTTAGGAGAGCCCTGTGTAAATTGCTGGATTTCCCCTCTGTGTACTATCCGCAGACCAATGGAAAAGTAGAACGGTTTTAATCGGATTCTCGAGAGCAACCTTCGCCATTTCATCTCTGCCCGTCAGGATGACTGGGTGCAGCTACTCCCCTGGGCGGAATTTTCTGACAATAACTACGTTGGGGAGTCTTACGGCGCATCTCCTTTCTTCGTGGTATACTCGCAGCACCCGCAAGTACCCTCTCTTATGTCTTGTTCTGGGGTTCCAGCAGCTGATTCATCTTATGGCGACTTCTTCCAGATCTGGCAGCAGACAAAGGCTTGTCGACGAGTCTCGGATGAAGACTCATGCGGACAAGAAGAGAGGTTCACCACCTTTGTACTATCCTGGAGATAAAGTTTTCTCATTATCCTGGAATATTTGCCTAATCCAAGTTTGCACTCAGTTACCTTAGTCCGTACAAAGTTCTCAAGCAACTTAATCTGGTGACCTACCATCTTCAACTACCTGCGAATCTACGAATTCCAAATTCCTTGCAGGTTTCGCTCCTGAAGTCGGTGGACTCCAACTGCTTCTGTAAGCCTCAAGTTGCTTCTGCCTCGGACATCTTTGAGGTGAAGGACATCCTAGATATAAAAAAGGTTCCGTTGCTTTGGGCCTGAGGAGAGATTCTGAGAACCACAGAGAATATCTGTGCCTCTGTCATCCTGGTGAGTTTTCTCTGTTGGACCAACCATGAAAGGAAGGGGCTTAAGGTAGGAGGATACTATCACGGTGGCAACTTGCATGTCTCCTCAGCGCCGCCCCACTCACCGTGTGATTTCTACTTGTCACAGGCAAATCCGCTAAGCGTGTTTCCTCCTGCACTAGCAAGTGGTATCTATCTAGTCTCAGGGTGCATGGCCGGTCTCTGCAGGAATTTAACCCTGCTGTGTCCTGCAGAGATTAAGTTTCCCGGCCTATCCCATGCTGGTAGAGCTATTATTAGGTAGTTGTGCCTGCCACTCCCCGCCCAAACGTTGGTTCCTGCTCTGATAGTACACTTGTATGCATTCTCCTGTATTTTGCTTCTCGTTAACAACCCAGCCTGTTTACTCGTTCTGTCTGACCTCTCTGGTCCTGACCTCGGTTACGTTTTCTGATCCCGTGTTGTCTGTCTGACTACGCCTCTGTCTTGCCCCTCTGTACCGCCTACCCATGCCCTGACCTCCCAGTCAGCTGCTGCAGTCCCTGGGACTGCCCTGGATTGGTACCTGGTGTCTACTGGCAGCCCAGCCAATCCTCACCATCAGAGGCTCTACTGAAAACCAGGTAGACGTTTAGTCACGACTCTCCAGGGTAAGTGTGGCGCAGTGGGTCCACATCCACCAGCATTACGTAACTATTTACATCCAGCCGCTGTCGGAGGTACTAACAGCTGATCGTTGGTGTCGGAAGTTCGAGCCCCACGATCTGACCTAACGAGAGGTCATCAATGTTTTATGGCAGACGAGCCCCCGAATTCCATTCATGAAGCTCATTAATAGATGTACAGGCAGCTGCCATTGAGATTGGAAGGTATACCCGGCCAGGACGTGGACGCTACAACTATCGAAAGTGTAAAAAAAAGAAATGGTTGCACTGCAGTTTTAATAGATGCATTGATCCCCCATGGACGTTCTGGTGAGGCCGTTATCTCATCCTTTATGCACACGACTCGTGACTCTATTTGATCAATACTTTTTGTGTAGTCTTTTTTTTTTGTTCAAGAATCTGTGAACATAGAAATGTGTACATTGTGCTGAGAAACAGAAGACGATAAGACGGATGCTAATCTAAAGCTCCTGACACACATTTCATTGTGTGCCCGCTCTTCTCTTCGATTTTACTATCTGCAGTAGAAATAGTAAAATGTTCTCAGTGACGGTAACACAGAATTCATCATGTCATTGCTCAAAAGCTCCTAGAAATACTGTCCTGTATTATCCTCTAGAGCTGCACTCACTATTCTGCTGGTGCAGTTGCTGTGTACAGACATTACATTACTGATCCTGAGTTACATCCTGTATTATACCCCAGAGCTGCACTCACTATTCTGCTGGTGCAGTCACTGTGTACATACATTACATTACTGATCCTGAGTTACATCCTGTATTATACTCCAGAGCTGCACTCACTATTCTGCTGGTGCAGTCACTGTGTACATACATTACATTACTGATCCTGAGTTACATCCTGTATCTCTTTTATTATAAAAATACAAAACTAAACTTACAGACAAACTCAATAACAAAAACATTATCCATAAATCCCAAAAGTCCAATGTCCAACAGATATATAGAAACAAAACGTTTCTCCATTTCATTAAACCCCCGGCAAAGGAAGAGACCTCAACCTATATCCTTTTTTTTTTCCCTCATACACTCATACCCATGCATTCACCTCTAGAAAAAAAAACAAAATTCAGCCAACTGCCCTAAATAAAGTAAATAGGCCACCTGGCCAAAATTAATGATACAATCTTCATATACATATATATACACATGTACTATACATATATATACACACATACTATACCTCGTATATACATATTTTTTTGTTTTTTTAATTTTTAAATTTTTTTTTTATTATTTTTTTTATTATTTTTCCTAAACTAAACCACCACCATTCCCCCAAAGGTCCCACGAAAGTTTGTGGCCTATCACACCAGGTCCCACGAAAGTTTGTGGCCTTTCTTACACAGCAAATCTTCTTGGCATCCCGCCGGACGTCCATTCTCCAAAACCCATCCCCCCTCCCCCCAAGAAACCCACCACCCCACCTAAACTAAATCCCCCTACAAGCATTATAGTACACATACAACATATATATACAGTATATATACACAACCTTATAATAACATATATCAATAATAACACCTATCAATAATAACCACTACACACCTTAACCATGACCAAAGAACAGGCCCAAGTTCAATACTTGCAAGCCCTATACCCAGGTTACCAATTCCAAAACAAAAATCTATACGTGAGGGTTACAGCCCACCACCAGGAACTGGAGACCATAGAGGCTCTCACCCTAATCTACCGCACATCACCCTGACCCTCCCTAACAACACAAAAGAGAAAATCCTGTCCCTATAGCCCTACCAACCTCTCCCTACCTGCCCCTACCTGTCCCTCACTGACCCTCACTACCAACCTAATACTAACTACCTGTCCCTAAAAACTGTCCCTATCTGTCCCTCCCTGTCCCTACACATCTATCTGACCCTACAAAATAAAGATAAAAGGATAAAAAATACTAACAGCCCTATCACAGGCACACAGAACCTAACTCACCCTAGGGCACATTAAAGGGGAAACCCCTCCATAGGAGAGAGGCCCTCCCTGCACCCAGCCTCTCAAACTCCAGGGAAGAACAAGAAAAAAAGGTAGCACACTGTAGCGCTATAGCTTGCAAACACGAAATATGAAAATATGAAAAATATGAAAAATGAATTGCATCACTGCCTTAGAAATATGAAAAATTGAGAAGTCTTAGCGCATAAGATGGCCAAATTATGTGAGCCTGATAGCCACGTCAAGGCTCTTCTCGTATATCAGGTCCTAACTAATGCCAATCCTCACTTAGAAAGGTCTGTCTGCATGGGAACATATGAATCCTCTCTTCAGACTAAAATCTACATCTCTGTGGAGGGTAGTGAACCTGGTGTAATTAAAAAGCCTGTGACCAACAGGTGGAGTGCTCAGGTAGAAGGTAAATGAATACATATCAAAAAACTGACCGGCACATCCAAACATAGATCCAGTGTGAACAGGTGCTAAACCTAGAGTCACCAACTCATACATACAAGAAAAAAAGGTAGCACACTGTAGCGCTATAGCTTGCAAACACGAAATATGAAAAAAATGAAAAATGAATTGCATCACTGCCTTAGAAATATGAAAAATTGAGAAGTCTTAGCGCATAAGATGGCCAAATTATGTGAGCCTGATAGCCACGTCAAGGCTCTTCTCGTATATCAGGTCCTAACTAATGCCAATTCTCACTTAGAAAAGTCTGTCTGCATGGGAACATATGAATCCTCTCTTCAGACTAAAATCTACATCTCTGTGGAGGGGTAGTGAACCTGGTGTAATAAAAAAGCCTGTGACCAACAGGTGGAGTGCTCAGGTAGAAGGTAAATGAATACATATCAAAAAACTGACCGGCACATCCAAACATAGATCCAGTGTGAACAAGTGCTAAACCTAGAGTCACCAACTCATACATACAAGAAAAAAAGGTAGCACACTGTAGCGCTATAGCTTGCAAACACGAAATATGAAAATATGAAAAATATGAAAAATGAATTGCATCACTGCCTTAGAAATATGAAAAATTGAGAAGTCTTAGCACATAAGATGGCCAAATTATGTGAGCCTGATAGCCACGTCAAGGCTCTTCTCGTATATCAGGTCCTAACTAATGCCAATCCTCACTTAGAAAAGTCTGTCTGCATGGGAACATATGAATCCTCTCTTCAGACTAAAATGTACATCTCTGTGGAGGGGTAGTGAACCTGGTGTAATTAAAAAGCCTGTGACCAACAGGTGGAGTGCTCAGGTAGAAGGTAAATGAATACATATCAAAAAACTGACCAGCACATCCAAACATAGATCCAGTGTGAACAGGTGCTAAACCTAGAGTCACCAACTCATACATACAAGAAAAAAAGGTAGCACACTGTAGCGCTATAGCTTGCAAACACGAAATATGAAAAATATGAAAAATGAATTGCATCACTGCCTTAGAAATATGAAAAATTGAGAAGTCTTAGCGCATAAGATGGCCAAATTATGTGAGCCTGATAGCCACGTCAAGGCTCTTCTCGTATATCAGGTCCTAACTAATGCCAATCCTCACTTAGAAAAGTCTGTCTGCATGGGAACATATGAATCCTCTCTTCAGACTAAAATCTACATCTCTGTGGAGGGGTAGTGAACCTGGTGTAATTAAAAAGCCTGTGACCAACAGGTGGAGTGCTCAGGTAGAAGGTAAATGAATACATATCAAAAAACTGACCGGCACATCCAAACATAGATCCAGTGTGAACAGGTGCTAAACCTAGAGTCACCACTCATACATACAAGAAAAAAAGGTAGCACACTGTAGCGCTATAGCTTGCAAACACGAAATATGAAAATATGAAAATATGAAAAATGAATTGCATCACTGCCTTAGAAATATGAAAAATTGAGAAGTCTTAGCGCATAAGATGGCCAAATTATGTGAGCCTGATAGCCACGTCAAGGCTCTTCTCGTATATCAGGTCCTAACTAATGCCAATCCTCACTTAGAAAAGTCTGTCTGCATGGGAACATATGAATCCTCTCTTCAGACTAAAATTTACATCTCTGTGGAGGGGTATGAACCTGGTGTAATTAAAAAGCCTGTGACCAACAGGTGGAGTGCTCAGGTAGAAGGTAAATGAATACATATCAAAAAACTGACGTGGCTATCAGGCTCACATAATTTGGCCATCTTATGCGCTAAGACTTCTCAATTTTTCATATTTCTAAGGCAGTGATGCAATTCATTTTTCATATTTTTCATATTTTCATATTTCGTGTTTGCAAGCTATAGCGCTACAGTGTGCTACCTTTTTTTCTTGTATGTATGAGTTGGTGACTCTAGGTTTAGCACCTGTTCACACTGGATCTATGTTTGGATGTGCCGGTCAGTTTTTTGATATGTATTCATTTACCTTCTACCTGAGCACTCCACCTGTTGGTCACAGGCTTTTTAATTACACCAGGTTCACTACCCCTCCACAGAGATGTAGATTTTAGTCTGAAGAGAGGATTCATATGTTCCCATGCAGACAGACTTTTCTAAGTGAGGATTGGCATTAGTTAGGACCTGATATACGAGAAGAGCCTTGACGTGGCTATCAGGCTCACATAATTTGGCCATCTTATGCGCTAAGACTTCTCAATTTTTCATATTTCTAAGGCAGTGATGCAATTCATTTTTCATATTTTTCATATTTTCATATTTCGTGTTTGCAAGCTATAGCGCTACAGTGTGCTACCTTTTTTTCTTGTATGTATGAGTTGGTGACTCTAGGTTTAGCACCTGTTCACACTGGATCTATGTTTGGATGTGCCGGTCAGTTTTTTGATATGTATTCATTTACCTTCTACCTGAGCACTCCACCTGTTGGTCACAGGCTTTTTAATTACAGTCATGGCCAAAAGTTTTGAGAATGACACAAATATTAATTTTTACAAAGTCTACTGCTTCACTTTTTCTAATGGCAATTTGCATATACTCCAGAATGTTATAAAGAGTGATCAGCTTAACAGCAATTACTTGCAAAGTCAATATTTGGCTAGAAAATGAACTTTACCCCCAAAACACATTTCAACATCATTGCAGCCCTGCCTTAAAAGGACAAGCTAACCTCTTTTCAGTGATTGCTCCATTAGCACAGGTGTGGGTGTTGATGAGGACATGGCTGGAGATCAATCTGTCATGATTAAGTAAGAATGACACCAGTGGACACTTTAAAAGGAGGCTGGTGCTTGGCATCATTGTTTCTCTTCTGTTAACCATGGTTATTGCTAAAGAAACACGTGCAGTCATCATTGCAATGCACAAAAATGGCCTAACAGGGAAGAGTATCGCAGCTAAAATGTTGCACCTCAGTCAACAATCTATCACATCATCAAGAACTTCAAGGAGAGAGGTTTCATTGTTGCCAAAAAGGCTTCAGGGCGCCCAAGAAAGACCAGCAAGCGCCAGGACCGTCTTTTAAAAGTGTTTCAGCTGCGGGATTGGGCTACCAGCAGTGCAGAGCTTGCTCAGGAATGGCAGCAGGCAGGTGTGAGTGCATCTGCACGCACTGTGAGGCGGAGACTCTTGGAGCAAGGCCTGGTCTCAAGGAGGGCAGCAAAGAAGCCACTTCTCTCCAGAAAAAACATCATGGACAGACTGATATTCTGCAAAAGGTACAGGCAGTGGACTGCTGAGGACTGGAGTAAAGTTATTTTCTCTGATGAATCCCCTTTTCGATTGTTTGGGACATCAGAAAAACGCCTCATTCGGAGAAGACAAGGTGAGCGCTACCACCAGTCTTGTCTCATGCCAACTGTTAAGCATCCTGAAACCATTCATGTGTGGGGTTGCTTCTCAGCAAAGGGAATCGGCTCTCTCACAGTCTTGCCTAAAAACACAGCCATGAATAAAGAATGGTACCAGAATGTCCTCCAAGAGCAACTTCTCCCAACCCTCCAAGAGCAGTTTGGCGATCAACAATGCCTTTTCCAGCATGATGGAGCACCTTGCAATAAAGCAAAGGTGATAACTAAATGGCTCAGGGAACAAAACATAGAGATTTTGGGTCCATGGTCTGGAAACTCCCCAGATCTTAATCCCATTGAGAACTTGTGGTCAATCATCAAGAGACGGGTGGACAAACAAAAACCTAAAAATTCTGACAAAATGAAAGCATTGATTGTGCAAGAATGGACTGCTATCAGTCAGGATTTGGTCCAGAAGTTGATTGAGAGCATGCCAGGGAGAATTGCAGAGGTCCTGAAGAAGAAGGGTCAACACTGCAAATATTGACTTGCTGCATTAACTCATTCTAACTGTCAATATAAGCTTTTGTTACTCATATGTTTGCAATTATTATATTTCTGTCTGTGATAAAAACATCTGTCAAGCACACATAAAAACCAGAGGGCAGCAGATCATGTGAAAATATAATATTTGTGTCATTCTCAAAACTTTTGGCCATGACTGTACACCAGGTTCACTACCCCTCCACAGAGATTTTAGTCTGAAGAGAGGATTCATATGTTCCCATGCAGACAGACTTTTCTAAGTGAGGATTGGCATTAGTTAGGACCTGATATACGAGAAGAGCCTTGACGTGGCTATCAGGCTCACATAATTTGGCCATCTTATGCGCTAAGACTTCTCAATTTTTCATATTTCTAAGGCAGTGATGCAATTCATTTTTCATATTTTTCATATTTTCATATTTCGTGTTTGCAAGCTATAGCGCTACAGTGTGCTACCTTTTTTTCTTGTATGTATGAGTTGGTGACTCTAGGTTTAGCACCTGTTCACACTGGATCTATGTTTGGATGTGCCGGTCAGTTTTTTGATATGTATTCATTTACCTTCTACCTGAGCACTCCACCTGTTGGTCACAGGCTTTTTAATTACACCAGGTTCACTACCCCTCCACAGAGATGTAGATTTTAGTCTGAAAAGAGGATTCATATGTTCCCATGCAGACAGACTTTTCTAAGTGAGGATTGGCATTAGTTAGGACCTGATATACGAGAAGAGCCTTGACGTGGCTATCAGGCTCACATAATTTGGCCATCTTATGCGCTAAGACTTCTCAATTTTTCATATTTCTAAGGCAGTGATGCAATTCATTTTTCATATTTTTCATATTTTCATATTTCGTGTTTGCAAGCTATAGCGCTACAGTGTGCTAACCTTTTTTTCTTGTATGTATGAGTTGGTGACTCTAGGTTTAGCACCTGTTCACACTGGATCTATGTTTGGATGTGCCGGTCAGTTTTTTGATATGTATTCATTTACCTTCTACCTGAGCACTCCACCTGTTGGTCACAGGCTTTTTAATTACACCAGGTTCACTACCCCTCCACAGAGATGTAGATTTTAGTCTGAAGAGAGGATTCATATGTTCCCATGCAGACAGACTTTTCTAAGTGAGGATTGGCATTAGTTAGGACCTGATATACGAGAAGAGCCTTGACGTGGCTATCAGGCTCACATAATTTGGCCATCTTATGCGCTAAGACTTCTCAATTTTTCATATTTCTAAGGCAGTGATGCAATTCATTTTTCATATTTTTCATATTTCATATTTCGTGTTTGCAAGCTATAGCGCTACAGTGTGCTACCTTTTTTTCTTGTATGTATGAGTTGGTGACTCTAGGTTTAGCACCTGTTCACACTGGATCTATGTTTGGATGTGCCGTCAGTTTTTTGATATGTATCTCAAACTCCAGGGAGCGCACTTTTGCCAGGTCACCCAGGATGTTCCTAATCACCTCTTCCCTGGGGAGGACTTTCCGCTGAGTAGACACTAGACACCGTGCATTCCACGTGCAGAACCTAGTTACTAAACTAACTAAGAAAACAGTGCCCAGATCTCGGCCACCAAGGGACCTGAATGCCCCATGGGCCCACTCCGCATCGGAGAGGCTTGCCAGCCTGGGCCAGCCAATGGAAGCACCCACCCTGCTGTAGACCTCTGTATTAAAGGGACACCGAAGCAGGAAGTGCTCCATGCTTTCAAGCATGCCACCACACTCCTCGCGGGGACAATCCCGGTCATCAGAGCTCCTGCACTTCAGGTTGTCCCTCACATACAGCTTCCCATGGAAGCAGCGCCAAGCCAAGTCCCAAAACTTCAAGGGGATCCGCTTAGAGTTCAATAACCCGAGCCCCACCTCCAGATCCCGGCTTGGGCAATCCCTGAGCGCCAGGGGCTTCTGAAAGTGGGTCAACAGGACCCTATTGTCAAAAAACTTTCTCGACATGATCCTGATCTCCCACACTCCCAGACCCCACCGACGGATCACCTTCAGAACCGGGGTAACGTAAGCCGGAAGATGCCCATGAGGTGTACGAAGGTCCTTCACCTGCCCACCTGTCTCCCATTCCTGGAAGAAAGGCCGAAACCACCCCCTACAGGAGAATACCCACGGAGGAGCCCTCTCTGACCAGAGGTTGGCGATGTTTGCCTTAAGAAAGGTGTTTACTAGAAACACCACTGGGTTGACCATACCCAACCCTCCTAGTCTCCTCGTGCGGTACGTGACCTCTCTCTTGATTAGGTTCAGCCTATTTCCCCATAATAATTGGAAAAACAGGCTGTAGACCCGTGTCCAAAGAGGCTCTGGCAAGATGCAGACGCTGCCCAGATATATTAGCAAAGGAAGCAAATAGCCCTTGGCAAGACTAACCCTTTCCCTTAGGGTCAAGGACCAACCCTTCCACTGATCCACCTTCTGGGCGGCAATCTTAAGTCTGCCCTCCCAGTTTTGCTGGGGATAGTCCCGCGGGCCGAAACTGATGCCTAAATATTTTTGCTGTGGCCTGAGGCCCTGGAAGGGTGTCCGGGAGATCAAAACTTGGATCTCCCCCTCCCAGCCAGAGACTCTCACACTTGTCACGGTTGATCATGGACCCGGATGCCACCGAGTAGCGTTCAACCTCAGACATCACCCAATCCGCCTCCTCTCTCGAGGATACAAAAAGGGAAACGTCGTCAGCGTACGCCACTACCCTCAAGGCGGCCTCCGGCACCGCCCTGTCCATCCCGACTCCCACCAACGTCCGCGCTCCACCCTCCTTAAAAGGGGGTCGATCGCGAACACGTATAACAGTGGGCTCAGAGGATAGCCCTGGCGGACACCAGACCTCACCTCAAAAGGGTGTCCGACCCAACCGTTCACTAGCGGAAAAGTCTCTGCCCCATTGTATAAAACTCTCAACCAATCAACAAACCTCCCAGGCAGACCGTACCTCAGAAGGACGGACCAGAGGTACTCATGGTTAACCCGGTCAAAGGCCTTTGCCTGGTCTAAGGACAGCAAGTACCCCTTCCAGTGACCTGCCCTGCCCTGCTCCACTGCCTCTCGGACACCGAGCACAGCACTAAATGTACTGCGGCCTGGAACAGAGCAGTGCTGGGCCCCCGAAAGGAGCCGGGGTGCAAACTTCACCAACCGATTAAAAAGCACCTTTGCCAGAACCTTTCGGTCCGTATTGAGAAGCGCTATGGGACGCCAATTCTCAATACGGGACGAGTCTTTACCCTTTGACAGGATAATCAGGGCTGTCTTCCTCATTGAACTGGGCAGTGTCCGAGGAGAGGCACTCATTAAACACCTCAGTCAAGAGGGGGACCAAAGAGTCCCGAAAAGTCTTGTAGAACTCGGATGTCAAGCCATCCGGACCGGGCGACTTTTTGGGCCGTAGCCCATCAATCGCCCGTCTCACTTCCTCTTCCCTGATTGCTTCTGCCAAAACATGAAGAGAGGGGTCATCCCCTGGCTCAGGATGGTTTCAGCCAGGAAAGCCGACATCTCATCCCGATCAGGATCCCTCCTCCCCAAGAGATGCGAGTAGAAGGATCTGACCACCTCCAGGATCCCTGATTTGGATCTGTTCAGGGACCCCGTACTGTCGATCAGTCCTGTCACCATCTTACAATTCACTGACAACCTGCAGTTTCTGTAAGGGTCGGGCGAGCGGTACCTCCCGAAATCCCTCTCAAAAACCAAGGATGTGTGCCTATCG
>JARQOD010000616.1:0-77942 GCA_033576555.1 Oophaga sylvatica
GCAATGTGACGGTCTGAGCACTGACAGGGGGGACCCCCCACCCCTGTAACCTCTGCAGCAATGTGTATGTCGAGCACTGACAGGCGGACCCCCCACCTCTGTAACCTCTGCAGCAATGTGTATGGTCTGAGCACTGACAGGCAGACCCCCCACCTCTGTAACCTCTGCAGCATGTGTATGGTCTGAGCACTGACAGGCAGACCTCCCACCCCTGTAACCTCGAGTAATGTGTATGGTCTGAGCACTGACAGGAGGACCCCCCACCCCTGTAACCTCTGAGGTAATGTGTATGGTCTGAGCACTGACAGGCGGACACCCCACCCCTGTAACCTCTGCAGCAATGTGTACGGTCTGAGCACTGACAGGCGGACCCCCCACCCCTGTACCTATGCAGCAATGTGAACGGTCTGAGGACTGACAGGCGGACCCCCCCCCTGTAATCTCTGCAGCAATGTGTATGGTCTGACACTGACAGGCGGACCCCCACCCCTGTAGCCTATGCAGCAATGGTATGGTCTGAGCACTGACAGGCAGACCCCCCACCTCTGTAACCTCTGCAGCAATGTGTATGGTCTGAGCACTGACGGCGGACCCCCACCCTGTAGCCTCTGCAGCAATGTGTATGGTCTGAGCACTGACAGGTGGACCCCCCCCCTGTAACCTCTGCAGCAATGTGTATGGCTGAGCACTGACAGCGGAACCCCACCCCTGTAACCTCTGCAGCATGTGTATGGTCTGAGCACTGACAGGCGACCCCCCACCCCTGTAACCTCTGCAGCTATGTGTCTGATCTGAGCACTGACAGGCGGACCCCCCACCTCTGTAACCTCTGCAGTAATGTGTATGGTCTGAGCACTGACAGGCGGACCTCCCATCCCTGTAACTCTGCAGCAATGTGTATGGTCTGAGCACTGACAGGCAGACCCCCCACCTCTGTAACTCTGCAGGCGGACCCCCCCTGTAACCTCTGCAGCAATGTGTATGGTCGAGCACTGACAGGCGGACCCCCCCTGTAACCTCTGCAGCAATGTCTATGGTCTGAGCACTGACAGGCAGACCCCCACCTCTGTAACCTCTGCGGCGACCCCCTGTAACCTTGCGCTTGTATGGTCTGAGCACTGACAGGCGGACCCTCCACCCTGTAACCTCTGCAGTATGTGTATGGTCTGAGCATGACAGCGGACCCCCCACCTCTGTAACCTCTGCAGCAATGTGTACGGTCTGAGCACTGACAGGCAGACCCCCCCACCCCTGTAACCTCTGCAGTAATGTGTATGGTCTGAGCACTGACAGGCAGACCCCCACCCCTGTAACCTCTGCAGCAATGTGTATGGTCTGAGCACTGACAGGCGGACACCCACCACTGTAACCTCTGCAGCAATGTGTATGGTCTGAGCACTGACAGGCAGAACCCCCCACCCTGTAACTTCTACAGTAATGTGTATAGTCTGAGCACTGACAGGCAAACCCCCCACCCCTGTAACCTCTGCAGTAATGTGTATGGTCTGAGCACTGACAGGCGGACCCACCCCGTAACCTCTGCAGCAAGTGTACGGTCTGAGCACTGACGGCGGACGACCCCACCCCCTGCAATGTGTATGGTCTGAGCACTGACAGGCGGACCCCCCACCCCTGTAACCTCTGCAGTAATGTGTACGGTCTGAGCACTGACAGGCAGACCCCCCACCCTGTAACCTCTGAGTAATGTGTATGGTCTGAGCACTGACAGGAGGACCCCCACCCCTGTAACCTCTGCAGTAATGTGTACGGTCTGAGCACTGACAGGCGGACCCCCCACCCTGTAACCTCTGCAGAATGTGTAGGTCTGAGCACTGACAGGGGACCCCCCACCCCTGTAACCTCTGCAGCATTGTGTATGGTCTGAGCACTGACAGGCGGACCCCCCCCTGTAACCTCTGCAGCAATGTGCATGGTCTGAGCACTGACAGGCAGACCCCCCACCCCTGTAACCTCTGCAGAATGTGTATGGTCTGAGCACTGACAGGCGGACCCCCCCACCCTGTAACCTCTGCAGTAATGTGTATGGTCTGAGCACTGACAGGCGGACCCCCACCCCTGCTAGCAATGTGTACGGTCTGAGCACTGACAGGCGACACCCACCCCTTAACCTCTGCAGCAATGGTACGGTCTGAGCACTGACAGGCGGACCCCACCCCTGTACTAGCAATGTGTATGGTCTGAGCACTGACAGGCGGACCCCCACCCCTGTAACCTCTGCAAAATGTGTACGGTCTAGCACTGACAGGCGACCCCCCACCCCTGTACCTCTGTAGCAATGTGTATGGTCTCAGCACTGACAGGCAGACCCCCCCCCTGTAACCTCTGCAGAATGTGTATGGTCTGAGCACTGACAGGCGGACCCCCACCCTGTAACCTCTGCAGCAATGATGTATGGTCTGAGCACTGACAGGCGACCCCCCCCCTGTAACCTCTGCAGCAATGTGTATGGTCTGAGCACTGACGGCAGACCCCCCCCTGTAACCTCTGCAGCACTGTGTACGGTCTGAGCACTGACAGGCGACCCCCCACCCCTGTAACCTCTGCAGCTAATGTGTATGGTCTGAGCACTGACAGGCGACCCCCCACCCTGTATACCTCTGCAGCAATTGTATGGTCTGAGCACTGACAGGCGGACCCCCACCTCTGTAACCTCTGCAGCAATGTGTACGGTCTGAGCACTGACAGGCGGACCCCCCCCCTGTAACTCTGCAGCAATGTGTATGGTCTGAGCACTGACAGCAGGACCCCCACCCCTGTATCCTCTGCAGCAATTGTATGGTCTGAGCACTGACAGGCGGACCCCACCCCTTAACCTCTGCAGCAATGCGTACGGTCTGAGCACTGACAGGCGGACCCCCACCCCTGTATCTAATGTGTATGGTCTGAGCACTGACAGGCGGACCCCCCACCCCTGTAACCTCTGCAATAATGTGTATGGTCTGAGCACTGACAGGCGACCCCCCACCCCTGTAACCTCTGAGCAATGTGTACGGTCTAGCACTGACAGGCAGACCCCCCACCCTGTAACCTCTGCAGCAATTTATGTTGGTCGGACCCCCTGTAAACTCTGCAGATGGATGTGGACTACACGACCCCCACCCTGTAACCTCTGCAGCAATGTGTATGGTCTGAGCACTACGCAGACCCCCCACCCTGTAACCTCTGCAGCACTGTGTAGGTCTGAGCATGAAGGCAGACCCCCCCCCTGTAACCTCTGCAATATGTTGGTCTCGGCACTGACAGCGAGAACCCCTGTACCCGCGCATGTTGGTCCCTGCAGCACCCACTGTAACCTCGCATTAATGTGTATGGTCTGACACTTACAGGCGACCCCACCCTGTAACCTCTGCAGCACTGTGTACGGTTGGCACTGACAGGCAGACCCCAGGCCCTGTTAATCATCTGCATAATGTGTATGGTCTACACTGACAAAGCAGACCCCCCACCCTGTATCTCTTGCAGCAATTGTAAGGTCTGAGCACTGAACAGGCGGACCCCCACCTCTGTAACCTCTGCAGCAATGTGTATGGTCTGAGCATGAGGCAGACCCCACCCTGAACCTGCAGTAATGTGTAGTTGAGCATTGAAAGCAGACCCCCCTATCCCTAGAATAGTATGGTCTGAGCTGACACGACCCCCACTCTGTAACTCTCAGTAATGTGTTGTTCTGGCACTTACGGGACCCCCTGTAACCTCTGCGCAATGTGTCGGTCTGAGCAGGATGACAGCCCCCATCCCTTGTAACCTCTCAGTAATGTGTAGTATGAGCCTACAGGCAGCCCCCCTAATTCAATGTACTTGGCATGGACAGCGGACCCACCTGTACCTCTGCAGCAATGTGTAGGTGAGCATGACAGGGACCTCCCCTGACCTGCAGCAATGTGAGGTCGAGCCAGACAGGGACCCCCACCCTGTAACCTCCTTGCAGAAGTGTAGGTCTGAGCATGACAGGGGACCCACCTGTAACTCTGCACAATGTCTATGGTCTGAGCACTGACAGGCGGACCCCCACCCCTGTAACCACTGCAGCAATGTGTATGGTCTGAGCACTGACAGGCGGACCCCACCCTGTAGCCTATGCAGCAATGTGTATGGTCTGAGCACTGACAGGCAGACCCCCACCTCTGTAACAATGTGTATGGTCTGAGCACTGACAGGCGGACCCCCACCCCTGTAGCCTCTGCAGCAATGTGTATGGTCTGAGCACTGACAGGCGGACCCCCCTGTAACCTCTGCAGCAATGTGTATGGTCTGAGCACTGACAGGCGGAACCCCCCCTGTAACCTCTGCAGAACTGTGTATGGTCTGAGCACTGACAGGCGGACCCCCCACCCCTGTAACCTCTGCAGCTATGTGTATGATTTGAGCACTGACAGGCGGACCCCCCACCCCTGTAACCTCTGCACAATGTGTATGGTCTGAGCACTGACAGGCAGACCCCCCACCTCTGTAACAATGTGTATGGTCTGGCACTGACAGGCGGACCCCACCCCTGTACCTCTGCAGCAATGTGTATGTCTGAGCACTGACAGGCGGACCCCCCCCTGTAACCTCTGCAGCAATGTGTATGGTCTGGCATGACAGGCGGAACCCACCCCTGTAACCTCTGCGAACTGTGTATGGTTGAGCACTGACAGGCGGGCCCCCCACCCCTGTAACCTCTGCAGCTATGTGTATGATCTGAGCACTGACAGGCGGACCCCCCCACCCCTGTAACCTCTGCAGAAATGTGTATGGTCTGAGCACTGACAGGCAGACCCCCCACCTGTGTAACCTCTGCAGGCGGACCCCCCCTGTAACCTCTGCAGCAATGTGTATGGTCTGAGCACTGACAGGCGGACCCCCCACCTCTGTAACCTCTGCAGCAATGTGTATGGTCTGAGCACTGACAGGCAGACCCCCCCACCCCTGTAACCTCTGCAGCAATGTGTATGGTCTGAGCACTGACAGGCGGACCCCCCACCCTGTAACCTCTGCAGAGGACGCTGAGCACGTGCAGTAACTTCTTTGTTCGGCCATAGTAAGGCCAGTTCTGAGTGGACCCTGTCTTGTTACACCGCTGCATGGTCTTGGTCACCGTGTTGCAGCTCGAGTTTAGGGTGTAGTCACTTTTATTGTTAGCGGCTTTGACATTAATGGCCGTTTTGTTGAGTTATTTAGAGGGCAATTTACACTGTTATACGAGCTGCACCCTGATCAAAGTATCAGAGGTGTACTCATTTTTGTGATATACTGTTAAGTGTGTATATTTACACACAACACACACACACACACACACACACACACACACACACACACAGTATATGTATATACTTATACATTGCTCACATTAATAAAGGGAACACTTTATCATCACAATGTAACTCCGAGTCAATCACACTTCTGTCCATTTATGATACAACACTGATTGTGAATCAATGTCTCCTGCTGTTGAGCAAATGGAACAGACAACAGGTAGAAATGATTGGCAATTAGTAAGACACCCCCTATAAAGGAGAGGTTCTGCAGGGGTGACCACAGACCTTTTCTCTGTTTTCATCCTTTTTGGTTCTTGTTTTGGTCACCTTTGCATTTTGTCATTGCTCTCACCCCTAGAGGTACTGTACAGCAGCATGAGGTGGTGTCTACAACCCACAGAAGTTGCTCAGTTAGTGCAGCTCATCCAGGATGGCACATCAATGCGAGCTGTGGCAAAAATGGTAGCGGTGTCTGTCAGCGTAGTGTCCAGAGCATGGAGTAGATACCAGGAGACAGGCCAGGAGATGTGGAGGGGGCCGTAGGAGGGCAACAACCCAGCAGCAGGACCGCTACCTCCTCCTTTGTGCAAGGAGGAACAGGAGGAGCACTGCCAGAGTCCTGCAAAATTACCTCAAGTGGTCACCAACATCCATGTGTCTGCTTAAACTGTCAGAAAAAGACTCCATGAGGGTGGTATGAGGGCCCGACATCCACAAGTGTGTGTTGTTGTGCTTAGAGCCCAGCATCGAGCAGGGCGATTGACATTTGCCGGAGAACACCAGGATTGGCAGATTTGACATTGGCGCCCTGTGCTCTTCACAGATGAGAGCAGGTTCACACTGTGAACATGTGACAGACGTGACAGTGTAGAGAAACCATGGAGAATGTTCTGCTCCCTGAAACATTCTCCAGCGTGACTGGTTTGGCAGTGGGTCAGTAATGTTATAGGGAGGAATTTCTTTGGAGGACTGCACAGCCCTCCATGGGCTCGCCAGAGGAACCCTGACTGCCATTAGGTACCAGCAGTGGGCCCTTCTGATGCATGATAATGCCAGACCTCATGTGGCTGGAGTGATACTATGGACTGGCCTGCCCGGTCCCCAGACCTGAATCCAATCAAGAACATCTGGGACTTCATGTCTCGTTCCATCCACCAACGCCAGGTTGCACCACAGACTATCCAGTTGACTGATGCGTTAATCCAGGTCTGGGAGGAGATCCCTTAGCAGAACATCCTCCGCCTCATCAGGACCATGCCCAGGCGCATTGTAGGGAGCTCATACAGGCACAAAGAGGCCACACACGCTTCAGAACATCATTTCCTTGTCTTGAGGCATTTGCACTGAAGTTGGATCAGACGGTAATTTGATTTTCCTCCATGGGATATTAATTGTGATTTACATTGATCATTTTTATGTTTTATTGTTCTCAGCGCATTCCACTATACAATAAAGATTTGCAACTGGAACATTCATTCAGTGATATCTAGGATGTGAGATTTTAGTGTTCCTGTTATTTTACTCACCTGACTACATCCAGGTGCACATACTGATGGTGGTCTCCTCAGCACTCTGCTCATCTTGGTACATCCCGGTGCATATACTGATGGTGGCCTACTCAGCTCTCTGGGTACATCCCAGTGGGTATACTGATGGTGGTCTCCTTAGCTCTCTGCTGATCTGGGTACATCCCGGTGAGAATACTGATGGTGGTCTCCTAGCACTCTGCTCATCTGGGTACATCCAGGTGCATATACTGATATCGGTCTCCGCAGCACTCTGCTCATCTGGGTACATCCCGGTGAGAATACTGATGGTGGTCTCCTCAGCACTCTGCTCATCTGGGTACATCCAGGTGCATATACTGATATCGGTCTCCTCAGCACTCTGCTCATCTGGGTACATCCCGGTGAGTATACGGATATCGGTCTCCTCAGCACTCTGCTCGTCTGGGTACATCCCGGTGAGAATACTGATGGTGGTCTCCTCAGCACTCTGCTCATCTGGGTACATCCCGGTGAGTATACTGATATTGGTCTCCTCAGCACTCTGCTCATCTGGGTACATCCAGGTGCATATAGTGATATCGGTCTCCTCAGCACTCTGCTCATCTGGGTACATCCCGGTGAGAATACTGATGGTGGTCTCCTCAGCACTCTGCTCATCTGGGTACATCCAGGTGCATATACTGATATCGGTCTCCTCAGCACTCTGCTCATCTGGGTACATCCCGGTGAGTATACGGATATCGGTCTCCTCAGCACTCTCCTCGTCTGGGTACATCCCGGTGAGAATACTGATGGTGGTCTCCTCAGCACTCTGCTCATCTGGGTACATCCCGGTGAGTATACTGATATTGGTCTCCTCAGCACTCTGCTCATCTGAGTACATCCCGGTGAGTATACTGATGGTGGTCTCCTCAGCTCTCTGCTCATGTGGTTACATAGCGATGTATATACTGATGGTGGTCTCCTCAGCTCTCCGAGTACATCCCGATGCCTATACGGATGGTGGTCTCCTCAGCACTTTTCTCATCTGACTACACCTCGGTGAGAATACTGATGGTGGTCTCCTCAGCTCTCTGCTCATCTGGGTACATCCCGGTGAGTATACGGATATTGGTCTCCTCAGCACTCTGCTCATCTGGGTACATCCCGGTGAGTATACTGATGGTGGTCTCCTCAGCACTCAGCTCATCTGGGTACATCCCAGTGAGTATACTCATGGTGGTCTCCTCAGCACTCTGCTCATCTGGGTACATCCCGTTGAGTATACTGATATCGGTCTCCTCAGCACTCTGCTCATCTGAGTACATCCCGGTGCATATACTGATATTGGTCTCCTCAGCACTCTGCTCATCTGGATACATCCCGGTGAGTATACGGATATCGGTCTCCTCAGCAGTCTGCTCATCTGGATACATCCCGTTGAGTATACTGATATTGGTCTCCTCAGCACTCTGCTCATCTGGATACATCCCGGTGAGTATACGGATATCGGTCTCCTCAGCAGTCTGCTCATCTGGATACATCCCGTTGAGTATACGGATATTGGTCTCCTCAGCACTCTGCTCATCTGGGTACATCCGATGTATATACTGATGGTGGTCTCCTCAGCACTCTGCTCATCTGGGTACATCCCGGTGAGTATACGGATATCGGTCTCCTCAGCACTCTGCTCATCTGGATACATCCCGTTGAGTATACTGATATTGGTCTCCTCAGCACTCTGCTCATCTGGATACATCCCGGTGAGTATACGGATATCGGTCTCCTCAGCAGTCTGCTCATCTGAGTACATCCCGGTGAGTATACTGATGGTGGTCTCCTCAGCTCTCTGCTCATCTGAGTACATCCCGGTGCATATATGGATTGTGGTCTCCTCAGCTCTCTGCTCATCTGGGTACATCCTGGTGGGTATACTGATGGTGGTCTCCTCAGATCTCTGCTCATCTGGGTACATCCCGGTGCATATACTGATGGTGGTCTCCTCAGCACTCTGCTCATCTGGGTACACCCTGATGGGTATACTGATGGTGGTCTCCTCAGCACTCTGCTCATCTGAGTACATCACGGTGAGTAAACGGATATCGGTCTCCTCAGCAGTCTGCTCATCTGAGTACATCCCGGTGAGTATACTGATGGTGGTCTCCTCAGCTCTCTGCTCATCTGGTTACATCCAGATGTATATCCTGATGGTGGTCTCCTCAGCTCTCCGAGTACATCCCGGTGCCTATACGGATGGTGGTCTCCTCAGCACTTTTCTCATCTGACTACACCTCGGTGAGAATACTGATGGTGGTCTACTCAGCTCTCTGCTCATCTGGGTACATCCCGGTGAGTATACTGATATCGGTCTCCTCAGCACTCTGCTCATCTGGGTACATCCCGGTGAGTATACGGATTGTGGTCTCCTCAGCACTCTGCTCATCTGAGTACATCTCGGTGAGTATACTGATGGTGGTCTCCTCAGCACTCTGCTCATCTGGGTACATCCGATGTATATACTGATGGTGGTCTCCTCAGCACTCTGCTCATCTGGGTACATCCCGGTGAGTATACGGATATCGGTCTCCTCAGCACTCTGCTCATCTGGGTACATCCCGGTGAGTATACGGATTGTGGTCTCCTGAGCACTCTGCTCATCTGAGTACATCCGGTGAGTATACTGATGGTGGTCTCCTCAGCACTCTGCTCATCTGGGTACATCCTGGTGGGTATACTGATGGTGGTCTCCTCAGCTCTCTGCTCATCTGGGTACATCCCGGTGCATATACTGATGGTGGTCTCCTCAGCACTCTGCTCATCTGGGTACATCCTGGTGGGTATACTGATGGTGGTCTCCTCAGCACTCTGCTCATCTGAGTACATCCCGGTGCATATACGGATGGTGGTCTCCTCAGCTCTGCTCATCTGAGTACATCCTGGTGCATATACTGATGGTGGTCTCCTCAGCACTTCTCTCATCTGACTACACCTCGGTGAGAATACTGATGGTGGTCTCCTCAGCTCTTTGTTCATCTGAGTACATTCCGGTGCATATACTGATGGTGGTCTCCTCAGCTCTCTGCTCATCTGGTTACATCCAGATGTATATCCTGATGGTGGTCTCCTCAGCTCTCCGAGTACATCCCGGTGCCTATACGGATGGTGGTCTCCTCAGCACTTTTCTCATCTGACTACACCTCGGTGAGAATACTGATGGTGGTCTCCTCAGCTCTTTGTTCATCTGAGTACATTCCGGTGCATATACTGATGGTGGTCTCCTCAGCTCTCTGCTCATCTGGTTACATCCAGATGTATATCCTGATGGTGGTCTCCTCAGCTCTCCGAGTACATCCCGGTGCCTATACGGATGGTGGTCTCCTCAGCACTTTTCTCATCTGACTACACCTCGGTGAGAATACTGATGGTGGTCTCCTCAGCTCTTTGTTCATCTGAGTACATTCCGGTGCATATACTGATGGTGGTCTCCTCAGCTCTCTGCTCATCTGGGTACATCCTGGTGGGTATACTGATGGTGGTCTCCTCAGATCTCTGCTCATCTGGGTACATCCCGGTGCATATACTGATGGTGGTCTCCTCAGCACTCTGCTCATCTGGGTACACCCTGGTGGGTATACTGATGGTGGTCTCCTCAGCACTCTGCTCATCTGAGTACATCACGGTGAGTAAACGGATATCGGTCTCCTCAGCAGTCTGCTCATCTGAGTACATCCGGTGAGTATACTGATGGTGGTCTCCTCAGCTCTCTGCTCATCTGAGTACATCCCGGTGCATATACGGATGGTGGTCTCCTCAGCTCTCTGCTCATCTGAGTACATCCTGGTGCATATACTGATGGTGGTCTCCTCAGCACTTTTCTCATCTGACTACACCTCGGTGAGAATACTGATGGTGGTCTCCTCAGCTCTTTGTTCATCTGAGTACATTCCGGTGCATATACTGATGGTGGTCTCCTCAGCTCTCTGCTCATCTGAGTACATCCTGGTGCATATACTGATGGTGGTCTCCTCAGCACTCTGCTCATCTGGGTACATCCTGGTGGGTATACTGATGGTGGTCTCCTCAGCACTCTGCTCATCTGAGTACATTACGGTGAGTATACGGATATCGGTCTCCTCAGCAGTCTGCTCATCTGAGTACATCCGGTGAGTATACTGATGGTGGTCTCCTCAGCTCTCTGCTCATCTGAGTACATCCCGGTGCATATACGGATGGTGGTCTCCTCAGCTCTCTGCTCATCTGAGTACATCCTGGTGCATATACTGATGGTGGTCTCCTCAGCACTTTTCTTCATCTGACTACACCTCGGTGAGAATACTGATGGTGGTCTCCTCAGCTCTTTTTTCATCTGAGTACATTCCGGTGCATATACTGATGGTGGTCTCCTCAGCTCTCTGCTCATCTGAGTACATCCTGGTGCAATATACTGATGGTGGTCTCCTCAGCACTCTGCTCATCTGGGTACATCCTGGTGGGTATACTGATGGTGGTCTCCTCAGCATTCTGCTCATCTGAGTACATCACGGTGAGTATACGGATATCGGTCTCCTCAGCAGTCTGCTCATCTGAGTACATCCGGTGAGTATACTGATGGTGGTCTCTTCAGCGCTCTGCTCATCTGAGTACATCCTGGTGCATATACGGATTGTGGTCTCCTCAGCTCTCTGCTCATCTGAGTACATCCTGGTGCATATACTGATGGTGGTCTCCTCAGCACTTTTCTCATCTGACTACACCTCGGTGAGAATACTGATGGTGGTCTCCTCAGCTCTTTGTTCATCCGAGTACATTCCGGTGCATATACTGATGGTGGTCTCCTCAGCTCTCTGCTCATCTGAGTACATCCTGGTGCATATAATGATGGTGGTCTCGTCAGAACTCTGCTCATCTGAGTACATTCCGGTGCATATACGGATGTGGTCTCCTCAGCACTTTTCTCATCTGACTACACCTCCGTGAGAATACTGATATCGGTCTCCTCAGCTCTCTGCTCATCTGAGTACATCCTGGTGCATATACTGATGGTGGTCTCCTCAGCTCTCTGCTCATCTGAGTACATCCTGGTGCATATACTGATGGTGGTCTCGTCAGAACTCTGCTCATCTGAGTACATTCCGGTGCACATACGGATGGTGGTCTCCTCAGCACTTTTCTCATCTGACTACACCTCGGTGAGAATACTGATGGTGGTCTCCTCAGCTCTCTGCTCATCTGAGTACATCCTGGTGCATATACTGATGGTGGTCTCCTCAGCTCTCTGCTCATCTGAGTACATCCTGGTGCATATACTGATGGTGGTCTCATCAGAACTCTGCTCATCTGACTACATCCTGATGCATATACTAATGGTGGTCTCCTGCTGCTACTGACAAGCAACAACCTCAAGTCCTCCCTCACAATGGCTGCCCGTGGCCCTGCAGAATTTTGCACGCCGGTATATAAATTCCTATGCATGTCCTTACAGTGACATGATAAACCAGACGATCAGATCAGATATCCGCGGAGCACCTGCGCAGCCTTGGACACAATGAGAAATGTCTCCCACAATAATAGGAAATGTCCACGAGCACTGGCCGTGTGGACTCACCGAGTGAACGGTCAGCAGGCTTTAATTCTACCCACCTGATTAATGTGCATGGACGGGATGGTGGCTGCAGACACAGAAGAATGGCTCGGCGAATTGGGCAAAGATTTGCACGGACCAATGGAAAGCTGCTGCTTCTTCCGAATCGCGACCACCTTCTGAGCCACTAATCACAAAATGATGGAAAAGAATGATGTAAAAGGAGAAAAACAATGGTAAGAAGGGGACCTAAGACATAAAGGAGAGCTGCACAGTGTCAATATAGGGGCAGTGAGTATATAAGAAGACAGAATGTATACTCAGGAGGGGGCATATGGAGCGTACAGTATGAGCAATGAGAGAAGTGTATATTCAGGGAGAGGTATAGAGCGAAAAATATGAGCAATGAGAGATGAGTGTATACTCAGGAAGACGTATAGAGCGAAACGTATGAGCAATGAGAGATGAGTGTATATTCAGGGAGAGGTATAGAGCGAAAAATATGAGCAATGAGAGATGAGTGTATACTCAGGAAGACGTATAGAGCGAAACGTATGAGCAATGAGAGATGAGTGTATACTCAGGAAGACGTATAGAGCGAAACGTATGAGCAATGAGAGATGAGTGTATACTCAGGGAGAGGTATAGAGTGAAACGTATGAGCAATGAGAGATGAGTGTACACTCAGGAAGACATAGAGCGAAACGTGAATGAGAATGAGTGTATACTCAGGAAGACATAGAGCGAAACGTATGAGCAATAAGAGATGAGTGTACACTCAGGAGACAGGAACAGGACAGATCTAGGAAGACGTATGAGGACTCTAGATATTCACTCAGAAGACGTATAGAGCGAAACGTATGAGAGATGAGTATACACTCAGGAAGACGTATAGAGCGAAACGTATGAGATGAGTATTCACTCAGGAAGACGTATAGAGCGAAACGTATGAGAGATGAATATACACTCAGGAAGACAGAGCAAAACGTATGAGATGAGTATTCACTCAGGAAGACGTATAGAGCGAAACGTATGAGCAATGAGAGATGAGTGTATACTCAGGGAGAGGTATAGAGCGAAACGTATGAGCAATGAGAGATGAGTGTACACTCAGGAAGACGTATAGAGCGAAACGTATGAGCAATGAGAGATGAGTGTATACTCAGGAAGACATATAGAGCGAAACGTATGAGCAATGAGAGATGAGTGTACACTCAGGAAGACATAGAGCGAAACGTATGAGATGAGTATTCACTCAGGAAGACGTATAGAGCGAAACGTATGAGATGAGTATACACTCAGGAAGACGTATAGAGCGAAACGTATGAGATGAGTATTCACTCAGGAAGACGTATAGAGCGAAACGTATGAGAGATGAGTGTACACTCAGGAAGACAGAGCGAAACGTATGAGATGAGTATTCACTCAGGAAGACGTATAGAGCGAAACGTATGAGATGAGTATAGACTCAGGAAGACGTATAGAGCGAAACGTATGAGATGAGTATTCACTCAGGAAGACGTATAGAGCGAAACGTATGAGCAATGAGAGACGAGTGTATATTTATGAAGACGTATAGAGCGAAACATACAAGAAATGAGAGATTAGTGTAGATTTGGGAAGAGATACAGCGAAATATACGAGCAATGAAGCACAGTGTTTACTCATCATTACTTCTATAGCAGGATTGATTCCATGGTGCTGCACATGAGAAGGGGTTACATATACAAATATCACTTACAGGAGACAAACTAACAATCACAGAATGGTACAGAGGGGACAGGACCCGACCGTGCGGGGTAACAGTCTACAGGATTATGGGGAAGGAGACAGTCGGTTGGGGGGTTGCAGTAGCTCCGGTGTTGGTGAGACGGCAGCTCCGGTGGTGTTGAGGTTGCCGCGTGGTCATTGCAGGCTGTAAGCTTTTTTGAAGAGGTGGGTTTTCAGGTTCCGTCTGAAGGATCCACATGAGGTGGATAACCGGAAGTGTTGCGGCACAGAATTCCAGAAGATGGGGGATATTCGGGAGAAGTCTTGGAGGTGATTGGGTGAAAAGCGAATAAGTGTGGAGGATAGTAGGAGGTCTTGGGAAGACCGGAGATTATGTGAGGGAAGATATTGAGAGATTAGTTCGGAAATATACGGAGGAGACAGGTTATGGATGGCTTTGTAGGTCAGTGTTAGTAGTTTAAACTGGATACGCTGAGGGAGTGGGAGCCAGTGAAGAGAGTTGTACAGGGGAGAAGCGGAGGAGTAGCGAGGAGAGAGATGAATTAGTTGGGCAGCAGAGTTAAGGACGGTCTGGAGGGGTGTGAGAGTGTTAGCAGGGAGGCCACAGAGGAGGATGTTGCAGTAGTCGAGGCGGGAGATGATGAGAGCATGCACAAGCATTTTGGTTGAGTGAGGGTTGAGGAAAGGACGGATTCTGGAAATATTTTTGAGCTGGAGGCGACAGGATGTAGAAAGAGCTTGGAAGTGCGGTTTGAAGGACAGGGCAGAGTCAAGGGTTACTCCGAGGCAGCGTATTACCGGGACAGGGGAAAGTGTGAATTCATTTATTGTGATAGATAGGTCAGGTAGGGAAGGTATGCGAGATGGAGGAAAGATAATTAGTTCAGATTTGTCCACATTGAGTTTGAGGAAGCCAGAGGAGAAGAAGGATGATATGGCTGATAAGACACTCTGGGATTTTGGACAGCAGAGAGGTGACATCTGGGCCAGAGAGGTAGATCTGAGTGTCATCAGCATATAGATGGTACTGGAAGCAATAGGACTTTATGAGTTGTCCCAGGCCAAGAGTATAGATTGAGAAAAGAAGGGGTCCTAGGACAGAGCCTTAATGGACACCAACAGAGAGGGGCGAGATGTGGAGGTAGTGTGGGAGTGGGAGACGCTGAATGTGCGGTTGGAGAGGTATGAGGAGATCCAGGACAGGGCGAGGTCTTTGACACCAAAGGAAGAGAGGATCTGTAGTAGGAGGCAGTGGTCAACTATGTCGAAGGCAGAGGACAGGTCTACAAGGGGGAGTATAGAGAATTGTCCGTTAGCTTTGGCTGTAAGTACAGTACAGACCAAAAGTTTGGACACACCTTCTCATTCAAAAATGTTTCAGTATTTTCATGACTATGAAAATTGTACATTCACACTGAAGGCATCAAAACTATGAATTATCACATGTGGAATTAACATTACACTTTACAAAAAAGTGTGAAACAACTGAAAATATGTCTTATATTCTAGGTTCTTCAAAGTAGCCACCTTTTGCTTTGATGACTGCTTTGCACACTCTTGGCATTCTCTTGATGAGCTTCAAGAGGTAGTCTCCGGGAATGGTTTTCACTTCACAGGTGTGCCCTGTCAGGTTTAATAAGTGGGATTTCTGGCCTTATAAATGGGGCTGGGACCATCAGTTGTGTTGTGCAGAAGTCTGGTGGATACACAGCGGATAGTCCTACTGAATAGACTGTTAGAATTTGTATTATGGCAAGAAAAAAGCCGCTAAGTAAAGAAAAACGAGTGGCCATCATTACTTTAACCCCTTAAGGACAGAGCCATTTTGCAGCTTAATGACCGGGCCAATTTTTACAATTCTGACCACTGTCACTTTATGAGGTTATAACTCTGGAATGCTTTAACGAATCCAGCTGATTCTGAGATTGTTTTTTCGTGACATATTGTACTTCACGTTAGTGGTAAAATTTCTTTGATATGACTTGTGTTTATTTATGAAAAAAACGGAAAATATGGCGAAAATTTTGAAAATTTAACAATTTTCAAACTTTAAATTTTTATGCCCTTAAATCAGAGAGATATGTCACACAAATTTCTTAATAAATAACATTTCCCACATGTCTACTTTACATCAGCACAATTTTGGGACCAAAATTTTTTTTTGTTACGAAGTTATAAGGGTTAAAAGTTGACCAGCGATTTCTCATTTTTACAACACCATTTTTTTTTTAGGGACCACATCACATTTGAAGTCACTTTGAGGGGTCTATATGATAGAAAATACCCAAAAGTGACACCATTCTAAAAACTGCACCCCTCAAGGTGCTCAAAACCACATTCAAGAAGTTTATTAACCCTTCAAGTGCTTCACAGGAGCTGAAGCAATGTGGAAGGAAAAAATTGACATTTAACTTTTTTTGCAAAAGCTTTACTTCGGAACCAAGTTTTTTTATTTTCACAAGTGTTAAAAGAAAAAATGAACCACAAAATTTGTTGTACAATTTCTTCTGAATACTTCGATACCCCATATGTGGGGGTAAACCACTTTTTGGGCGCGTGGCAGAGGTCGCAAGGGAAGGAGCGCCGTTTGACTTTTTCAACGCAGAATTGGCTGAATGCCATGTCGCGTTTAGATAGCCCCTGATGTGCCTAAACAGTGGAAACACCCCACAAGTGACCCCATTTTGGATACAAGACCCCTTAAGGAACTTATCTAGATGTGTGGTGAGAACTTTGAACCTCCAAGTGCTTCACACAAGTTTATAACCTAGAGCCGTGAAAAAAAAAAAAAAATTTTTCCACAAAAATGATCTTTTCACCCCAATTTTTAATTTCCCAAGGGTAATAAGACCGCAAAAGTTTTTGTGCAATTTGTCCTGAGCATGCTGATACCCCATATGTGGGGGTAAACCACTTTTTGGGCGCACGGCAGAGGTCGCAAGGGAAGGAGCGCTGTTTGACTTTTTCAATGCAGAATTGGCTGGATGCCATGTCGCATTTGTAGAGGCCCTGATGTGTCTAAACAGTGGAAACCCCCACAAGTGACCCCATTTTGGAAACTAGACCCCCTAAGGAACTTATCTAGATGTGTGGTGAGCACTTTGAACCTCCAAGTGATTCACACAAGTTTATAACGTAGAGCCGTGAAAATAAAAAATCATATTTTTTCCACAAAAATGATCTTTTCACCCCAATTTTTATTTTCCCAAGGGTAACAAGACCCCAAAAGTTTTTGTGCAATTTGTCCTGAGCATGCCGATACCCCATATGTTGGGGTAAACCACTTTTTGGGCGCACGGCAGAGGTCGCAAGGGAAGGAGCTCCGTTTGACTTTTTCAACGCGGAATTGGCTGGACGCCATGTCGCATTTGTAGAGGCCCTGATGTGTCTAAACAGTGGAAACCCCCCACAAGTGACCCCATTTTGGAAACTAGACCCCCTAAGGAACTTATCTAGATGTGTGGTGAGCACTTTGAAGCCCCAAGTGCTTCACAGAAGTTTATAACGCCCGGGCGTGAAAATAAAAAATCATATTTTTTCCACAAACCTGATCGTTTAGTCCCCAATTTTTTATTTTCACAAGGGTAACAGGAGAAATTGGACAACAAAAGTTGTTGTACAATTTGTCCTGAGTATGCTGATACCCCATATATGGGGGGGGACCACTGTTTGGGCGCACGGCAGGGCTTGGAATGGAAGCAGCACCGTTTGACTTTTTCAAACCAAAATTGGCTGGAATTGAGATTGGACACCATGTCGCGTTTGGAGAGCCCCTGATGCGCCTAAACAGTGGAAACCCCCCACAAGTAAACACCATTTTGGAAACTAGACCACCTATGGAACTTATCTAGATCCGCTGTGAGCACTTTGAACCCCCAAGTGTTTCACAAAAGTTTATAATGCCTGGGTGTGAAAAAAAACAAACAAACAATTTTCCACAAAAATGATTTTTTAGTCCCAAATTTTTGATTTTTCACAAGGAAATTGGACCCCAAAAGTTGTTGTCCAATTTGTCCTGAGTACGCTGATACCAAATATGTGGGGGGGGGAAACTGTTTTGGCGCACAGCAGGGCTTGGAAAGGAAGTAATAACGTTTTGGAATGCAGACGTTGGTGGGGGTCATGTTCCGTTTGCAGTGCCCCAGATGAGCCTAAACAGTGGAAAACCCCCACAAGTGACCCCATTTTGGAAACTAGACCCCATAAGGAACTTATCTAGATCTGTGGTGAGCACTTTGAACCCCCAAGTGTTTCACAAAAGTTTATAATGCCTGGGTGTGAAAAAAAAAAAAAAACAATTTTCCACAAAAATGATTTTTTAGTCCCAAATTTTTGATTTTTCACAAGGAAATTGGACCCCAAAAGTTGTTGTCCAATTTGTCCTGAGTACGCTGATACCAAATATGTGGGGGGGGGAAACTGTTTTGGCGCACAGCAGGGCTTGGAAAGGAAGTAATAACGTTTTGGAATGCAGACGTTGGTGGGGGTCATGTTCCGTTTGCAGTGCCCCAGATGAGCCTAAACAGTGGAAAACCCCCACAAGTGACCCCATTTTGGAAACTAGACCCCATAAGGAACTTATCTAGATCTGTGGTGAGCACTTTGAACCTCCAAGTGTTTCACAAAAGTTTATAATGCCTGGGTGTGAAAAAAAAAAATCAATTTTCCACAAAAATGATTTTTTAGTCCCAAATTTTTGATTTTTCACAAGGAAATTGGACCCCAAAAGTTGTTGTCCAATTTGTCCTGAGTACGCTGATACCAAATATGTGGGGGGGGGGGAACTGTTTTGGCGCACAGCAGGGCTTGGAAAGGAAGTAATAACGTTTTGGAATGCAGACGTTGGTGGGGGTCATGTTCCGTTTGCAGTGCCCCAGATGAGCCTAAACAGTGGAAACCCCCCACAAGTGACCCCATTTTGGAAACTAGACCCCTTAAGGAGCTTATCTAGATGTGTGGTGAGCACTTTGAACCCCCTAGTGCTTCACAGAAATTTATAAACGCAGAGCCGTGAAAATAAAAAATCATTTTTTTTCTCAAAAATGATTTTTTTAGCCAGCTATTTTTTATTTTCCCAAGGGTAATCGGAGAAATTAGAACCCCAAAATTGGTGTGCAATTTGTCCTGAGTATGCTGATACCCCATATGTTGGGGTAAACCACTGTTTGGGCGCACGGCAGGGCTCGGAAGGGAGGGAGCGCCATTTGACTTTTTGAACGCCACATCGTGTTTGGAGACCCCCTGATGTGCCTAAATAGTGGAAATCCCTCAATTCTAGCTCCAACCCTAATCCCAACACACCCCTAACCCTAATCCCAACCCTAATCCTAACCTAAATCCCAACCCTAATTCCAACCCTAATTGTAACCCTAACCCTAATTCTAACCCTAATTATAACCCTAACCCTAAGGCTAGGTTCATTTTGCGTTTTACCAGCCCGTTCAACACATAGCGTTGACGGGCTGGTAATGGTATAGCATAACGCGATCGCATTATGCTATACCCGCTAGCGCAGAGGAATCAGCAGATGATTCATCTGCGCTAGCGGTGACGGAGCCCAAACGCTGCAGCCCGCGTCCGAGGCTCCGTCACTGAATGATGGCACGTCGCAAACGCATGCCGCTTTACGGCATGCGTCGCGATGCGCCCTCAAATGGGGGTGAATGGCAGCGTTAACGGACTGCGTTACACCGCGTTATACCGCTGTGTAACGCAGTCCGTCTAACGGACTGCCATAACGCAGTATGAACCCAGCCTAACCCTAACGCTAATTATAACCCTTACCCTAAGGCTGCTTTCACACTTCCGGCGGGCGCCTGTCGGCGCCCCCGGCATTTTGCCGCAGCGCCGCATCAGAATACCTGATGCGCCGCCGGCGGTCGCATGCGGTTTTTTGCCGGATGGTTTCTGATGCCCGGAGACATCAGAAACCATCCGGCAAAAACAAAAAACGTTACATGCAGCGTTTTGTCCGGCCGCCGCAATGCACATTTGCGCCGCATCCGGACAAAACCGCATGCAACGCATTGACATGCGGCGCCATCCGGCGCTAATGCAAGTCAATGCAAAAAAAACGCATGCGGCACATCAGATTTTCTGATGCGGCGCTGCGGCTAAATGCCGGGGGCGCCGTCAGGCGCACACCGGATGTGTGAAACCAGCCTAATGCTAACCCTAACCCTAATTATAACCTTAACCCTAATTATAACCCTAACCCTAATTATAACCCTAACCCTAACAGAAAAATGAAAATAAATATAATTTCTACTTTTTATTATATGTCCCTAACTAAGGGGGTGATAAATGGGGGGGTTATGTGCTGTTTTTTTTATTTTGATCACTGTGATAGTTTATCACAGTGATCAAAATGTACTTTTATGAGAATGAATGAAAAAAAATTTGAATCTGCCGCCAAGCAGATCGGCGGGCGCACTGCGCATGCGCCCGCCATTTTTTTTTTGCAGGGAGAAGAAGCCGGGATCCTGGGGCCTGCGGGAGGACGGAGGACACCGGTAAGTATATGGGGGGGCGATCGGGGGACCCTCATTTTCTCCCCTCTGATGTGCGATCACATCAGAGGGGAGAGAAATCATTTTTTTTTTTTTTTTTTTTTGCGATCGCGGCTATGCTTGCATAGCCGCGATCGCAACACCGGGATCGGTGAATACCGACCCGGATTATGTTCTCTGGGGTCTCGGCTACCCCCGGTAGCCGAGACCCCAGAGAATATTTGCCCATCCCCCCACCAGCACAGCGGCACATAGCGGCGGGCGCACTGGGCATGCGCCCGCCATTGTCTTAACGGCGCCGGCACCGGGGGACACCGGAGGGCCCGGGGGCGACATGGATCTTATAGGGGGCCACATGGGGGTCCTGGGGACCCTTTTTCTCTGTCCTCTGATGTCCGATGACATCAGAGGACAGAGAAATTAAATGGCACAACTTTTTTTTTTTTTTTGTTGCGGTCGCCGTTATAGGGTTAATAACGGCGATCGCAACATCGGTGTCGGTAAAAACCGACCCGATTCATGTTCTCTGGGGTCTCGGCTACCCCCGGTAGCCGAGACCCCGGAGAAAATGCGCCTCTGGGGGGCGCTATTCACTTTTTCCACAGCGCCGTTAATTAACGGCGCTGTGGTTTAAGTACCCTTAATGACCGCCGTTAAAAGGCGTATCGGCGGTCGTTAAGGGGTTAAGAAATGAAGGTCAGTCAGTCCGAAAAATTGTGAAAACGTTGAAAGTGTCCCCAAGTGCAGTTGCAAAAACCATCAAGTGCTACAAAGAAACTGGCTCACATAAGGACCGTCCCAGGAAAGGAAGACCAAGAGTCACCTCTGCTTCTGAGGATAAGTTTATCCGAGTCACCAGCCTCAGAAATCGCAGGTTTACAGCAGCTCAGATTAGAGACCAGGTCAATGCCACACAGAGTTCTAGCAGCAGACACATCTCTACAACAACTGTTAAGAGGAGACTTTGTGCAGCAGGCCTTCATGGTAAAAATACTGTAGCTGCTAGGAAACCACTGCTAAGGACAGGCAACAAGCAGAAGAGACTTGTTTGGGCTAAAGAACACAAGGAATGGACATTAGACCAGTGGAAATCTGTGCTTTGGGCTGATGAGTCCAAATTTGAGATCTTTGGTTCCAACCACCGTGTCTTTGTGCGACGCAGAAAAGGTGAACGGATGGACTCTACATGCCTGGTTCCCACCGTGAAGCATGGAGGAGGAAGTGTGATGGTGTGGGGGTGCTTTGCTGGTGACACTGTTGGGGATTTATTCAAAATTGAAGGCATACTGAACCAGCATGGCTACCACAGCATCTTGCAGCAGCATGCTATTCCATCCGGTTTGCGTTTAGTTGGACCATCATTTATTTTTCAACAGGACAATGACCCCAAACACACCTCCAGGCTGTGTAAGGGCTATTTGACCAAGAAGGAGAGTGATGGGGTGCTACGCCAGATGACCTGGCCTCCACAGTCACCAGACCTGAACCCAATCGAGAGGGTTTGGGGTGAGCTGGACCGCAGAGTGAAGGCAAAAGGGACAAGTGCTAAGCATCTATGGGAACTCCTTCAAGACTGTTGGAAGACCATTTCCGGTGACTACCTCTTGAAGCTCATCAAGAGAATGCCAAGAGTGTGCAAAGCAGTCATCAAAGCAAGAGGTGGCTACTTTGAAGAACCTAGAATATAAGACATATTTTCAGCTGTTTCACACTTTTTTGTAAAGTGTAATGTATAATTCCACATGTGTTAATTCATAGTTTTGATGCCTTCAGTGTGAATGTACAATTTTCATAGTCATGAAAATACAGAAAAATCTTTGAATAAGAAGGTGTGTCCAAACTTTTGGTCTGTACTGTAGGTTGTTATTAATTTAAGTCAGGGCTGTCTCAGTGGAATGCTGGTGACGGAAACTAGATTGTAGGTTGTCAAAGAGCGAGTTAGATGCAAAGTGAGTGGAAAGTTCAGCGTGGACGTGCTGCTCAAGGAGTCTGGAAGCAAATGGGAGCAGCGATATGGGGCGATAGCTGGACATAGCGCTCGGGACAAGGGATGGCTTTTTGAGGATAGGTGTGATTGTGGCATGTTTGAAAGCAGAGGGGAAGGTACCGGAGGTTAGAGCAAGGTTGAAGAGGTGGTTTAGAGATGGGATAATAGTGGTGCTGAGGTTGGAGAGGAGGTGGGATGGGATGGGGTCAAGTGCACAAGTGGTGAGGTGTGATTTGGAGAGAAGATGAGCAGGATCTCCTTCAGTGATTTTGGAGAGGGAGGTTATGGGGTTTGGGCATCGGTCTGGTATACAAAGTGGTTGTGGTGGTTGAATAATAAAGACTTGCCTTGTTTGGTCTATCTTATTTTTGAAGTGTGTGGCAAAGTCCTCGGCAGAGATTAGAGAAGTCAGAGGGGGAAGTGGTGGCGGAGGAGGGAAGTAAAAGTGTTGAACAACTGTTTGGGGTTGTGGGATAAGGAAGATACAAGGGATGTAAAGTCGGCCTGTTTAGCGGAGGCGAGAGCTGATTGAATGCGAGTGTTGCTTGTTTGAATGAGGTGAAGACGTCTTGCGAAATCGTTTTCTTCCAACGCCGCTCTACAATTCTGGATGCTTGCCGAAGCTTTTTAGTGGTGTTATTGTGCCAGGGTTGTCTATTGATTTGTCGCACTCTGCTTTGCATGACAGGGCCGACCGATTCGATGGCTGATGCAAGAGTGGCATTGTAGAAACTAGTGGCAGTGTCTGTGTCGTGGAGTGAAGATATGGAGGACAGTGGTAAGATAGAGTCAGAGAGTGTGCGCGTGTCTAGATGTGCCAGGTTTCTGCGGGGGTGTGCATGTTACTGGACATGGCTGACAGGTGAGGAGGACAGGGATGAGAAAGTGAGTAGACAGTGGTCAGATAGAGGGAGAGGGAAGGTGGTGAAGTTAGATAGAGAGCAGAGAAGGGTGAAGACCAGGTCTAATGTGTGTCCGTCTGTGTGGGTGGCTGAGGAGAACCACTGAGTCCAAAGGATGAAGTCAGCGACAGGAGTTTGGAGGCTGCCGAATGGTGGGTGACGATGGGGATGTTGAAGTCACCCATGATGATGGTGGGAATGTCGGCAGAGAGAAGGTGAAGAAGCCAAGTGGAGAAAACTGGTCAATGAAGGCAGTGGTCGGGCCCGGTGGTCGGTATATGATGGCCACTTGGAGGTTGCAGGGAGAGTAGATGCGGACAGAGTGGTCTTCAAAAGAGGGAGGATTAGGGAGGGTATAGGGGGAGACTGGGTTAAAGGTGCAGTTGAGAAGTATGGAAATGTACAAACAATGAGAAACGAGTGAATACTCAGGGAGAGGTATAGAGTGAAACATATGAGCAATAAAAGATGAGCGTATACTAGGGGAGAAATACGGAGCGATACGTATGAGCAATGAGCGAAGAGTGTTGTCGTAGATAAATTGTAAAACCTATAAAGTTATCTCATCCTTCTAATGTGAACAATGAAGCCTGGCTTATTTATAACTTGGAAAGGGAGCAACGCTCACACACTGAGCATTTGACCACGGTTCCTCGAAGGGTATGTGCACACGTTGCGGATTTAGATGCGGATCCGCAGTGTAGTGATCAGCCAAGGTTAGTGAATGGGAAATTCGGGTTTGTTGTGCACATGCTGCGGAAAAATCTGCACTGATTCTCAGCATTTTATTTTCCTCAGCATGTCAATTCTTTTTTCGGATCTGCAGCGTTTCTGCACCCATTGACTTCCATTGAGTCAGGCACATCCGCAGCAGCAGCGATAAAGATCTGCGGATTTGCTGTGGATGTGGGTGCGAGAAACGCTGCAGATCGGGAGAAGGAAGAGTGTGTGTGCGGGTCTGTGTGTCCCTGTGTGTGTGCTGGTCTGTGTCTCCCTGTGTGTGTGCGGGTCTATGTGTTTGTGTGTGTGCTGGTCTGTGTGTCCCTGTGTGTGTGTGGGGGTCTGTGTGTATGTGTGTGTGCTGGTCTGTGTGTCTCTGTGTGTGTGCTGGTCTGTGTGTCTCTGTGTGTCCCTGTGTGTGAGCGGGGGTCTGTGTGTATGTGTGTGTGCTGGTCTGTGTCTCCCTGTGTGTGTGCTGGTCTGTGTGTCTCCGTGTGTCCCTGTGTGTGTGCGGGTTTATGTGTTTGTGTGTGTGCTGGTCTGTGTGTCTCTGTGTCCCTGTGTGTGTGCGGGTCTGTGTGTATGTGTGTCTCCGTGTGTCCCTGTGTGTGTGCGGGTCTGTGTGCATGTGTGTGTGTCCCTGTGTGTGCTGGTGTGTGCGGGTCTGTGTGGCCAGGCATCGTGTAATGGGACTACTGCTCCCATCCGGCTATGAATGCTGTCACATATGACAGTGACAGCATTCGCCGATGATGGGATAGTAGTCCCATCACTCGATGCATGTAAAGTGTAAAAAAAAAAAAAAAAAATACAGTACACACAACATATAACAGAGTACATACTCGCCAATCACCTCGTCCCCGACGCCCTTGCTCTCCTGTAGCCAAAAATATAAAATAAACCAACCTATACTTACCTTTCCGCCGAGTCCAGTTTTGCAGGAGATCGAGGGCGTCGCATGAATTAGCTGTATAATAAATATGGAAAAACTGTGTAGTTTTTATTTCATTAAAATACTTTTTTCTGGCTGTGTCTTTTTTTTTAAACCCTTAACAACTATAGGATTAGTAATGGATCGGTATCTTATTGATGCCTCTCCACTACTAACCGGGCTTGATGTAACCGTACAATACAAAAGGTGACATCAACCCCTATTAACCCATATGCCACCGCTACAGGGCAGTGGGAAGAGAGAGGCTAAGTGCCATAATTGGCGCATCTTAGAGATGCGCCATTTCTGGGGCGGCTGTGAGCTGGTGTTTGTAGCCGGGAGGGCTGGTATCCATGGTCCCTTCCTAGGCTATGAATATCAGCCCGCAGCTGTATGCATAGCCTTTCACATCATTTTTTTTTTGGGGGGGTCCCCCTATTTTAATAGCCAGTAAAGGCTAAATATACAGCTGTGGGATGAGATTCATAGACTGGGAAGATCCATGGGTATTACCTGCTTCCAAATCTATAAACATCGGCCCCCAGTCGCTGGGTTTCCCTCTCTGGTGCAGAAAATTGCGTGGGAGCCCACACCATTTTTTTCTTCCATTTTTTATTAAATTAAATAGATATTGTGCTTAAGGCCGGGGACACACTTGCGAGAAACTCGCACGAGTCTCGCACATCAATACTCGGCACTACCGCCGGCACTCGGGATCGGAGTGTGCGGCTACATGCATTTCTATGCAGCTGAAAGCTTCGGTCCGAGTGCCGGCGGCAGTGCCGGGTATTGAGGAGCGAAAATTGTGCGAGTTTCTCGCAAGTGTGACCCCGGCCTAAAGGGTATGCCACACTAAACAACATCGCTAACGGGATCGCTAAAAAACGTCACTATTTAGCGATCCCGTTAGTGACGTTGTTGTGTGCGGCAGCTAGCCAGCGACGAGCCCCTGAGCCCGTGTGATCTCGCTCGTCGTTCTCATCGTTCCGGACCCTATTTTTATCGTCGGCGCCCCCGCTGGTAAGTATATATCGCTGAGTGTGGCACCTTTTCTTAGCGATTTAGCGGTACTTTTGTACGCTAAAGTCGTTAAGGAGATCGCTAACCGCGATAGCGTCCTTAACGACATCGCTAAGTTAAGCCGCTATCAGCGATATAGAAACAATCCCGCTAGCGATCTCATTAGTATGCGTCGTTATCGTGATCGCTAGCGGGATTGTTTACTGTGGCAGTACCTTAACACAGAATTTTTCTTTCTAAAGAGATCTATAGATTTTCACTTATATTTGTTTTGTGAGTGTAAACATTACTTTAGAACATAGCATGTGATGATATTATGGTGTTCAATGGATTATGTAAAAGAGGAGGTTGGACAAGGAAATGACATCACAATTCTTTTTTTTTCGTTAAATAACATATCTTTATTTAGCTTACAAAAACGCATACAAATCCGCATGAAAAAAAATGCATCAAATCTGCATCAAAAACGTGCGGATTTTTACCTGTGTTTTCTGCCAAGAGGTAGAATCTGCGCAGAAAATTCCACAGGCAAATCCGCAACGTGTGCACGTATGCTAAGGGTATGTGCACATGATCCGTGAACGCTGCGAGTTGGACATCCAACCTGCAGCGTCCAGATGTTACAGCATAGTGGATGGGATTTCAAGAAATCCCAGGTCCACTACTATGCATCCAAAGACGCCAGCGGCTCACCTGCGGAGATGGACATGCGGCGCATCTCTCCAGATGAATTTCACCCATACAATGCATTGGACGCGGTGATCCCGCACGGTTCATTGATCACATATGGATTCACCTGCGTTCAATAGCTGACAGCGCTGTGGACGCAGCGGACATGCTGCCAATTACTGAGCATGTGCACATACCCGAGACCCCCTGCTGAAGTGTTTTATCTGCTGAGAGCAGACACAGAGTCTGGGCTGAGCATATGCAGAGACTAGGAAGCAACAAACGCGTCACTTACAAAGACTTATCTCAGACATTGCGGCACTGAAGCCCAGTTATGAATACTGGGATTTCTGTATAGATAGGTCTTATAGTTAAGGGAGAGGTATTTTCAGCATTGTGACAAAGTGGCAAATGTAACGCAACCACTGATATCACTGTGTAACCTGCCGATCAGACAGAGGGTTAACATTACATATGCAATGCTACTTATGGAAAGCTAAAATTATGATAGGAAAAATGGCATTAATATCTCCCGCCTGGGACCTCCAGGAGCGAAGATACCCTAAAGGTTGGGGATTCATAATTTTCTAAAGACCTAGCCACATTTCATGACCAGACTCCATGTGGACGCAACCTTTAATAAAATCAGAGTTTTTCTCATTGCTCAGTCCTGGCAGACACAGTACCTCTGGTTCTATACGGTTTCCAAAAAAAGGAGAACTTCCCTCCATAATGATCTGAGCCATTCAGGAAACCACAGGTTTAGTACTTTTCCTTTGTGATCCCTTTTTTTATGCAATTGTATATGCTGCATTGAATGCACCCAAAGAAAATAAAAAAGGTACTATTCTGAGCCAACCATGAGTAGTATTCAGCCATACAGGTGATCCCCCGAAGAAAACAAGTCCTTGGAGCAAGCTTCAGGAAGAGGAAGGGCGGCACTCTGACTCTCGGAAGTATCTTGTATAAACTTTTATTCTTACAGCACTTCATACAATATGGAGCCGGGGACGGTCATGTCATGCTGCACTAGCACTTCTCATGTCGTGCTGCACTAGCACTTCTCATGTCGTGCTGCACTAGCACTTCAACAGGTCCAGGTACCATGAATATGCTGCATGGTTTTGTCTATTTTTAACATCTTTTGTACATTTTTATAAACACTGCCTACCTTTTGGCTTAAAGATATAAAATGTAATCGTTCTGTTCTTCTTGCTCCATATGCTCCTGTAACGAAAGGCCAACCGCTCCGTAGATGTATGGCTGTAACAGCGGGATTTCTTTTGTTATTGTGGAGTTTTGGCAGAGACCGTACTGGGGTATTGCGTCATGGACAAAGGTGTTGGCACCTTTGAAATTGTTCCGGAAAGTGAAGCACCGCATTTTTCGGATTACAAGACGCTCTGGATTACAAGGCTACTTTTGTCAAGGTAAAATATAATTTTCTATCTTATATTTTATACATATGTGTTTTGCTATTTTTATACCTTTATAAAAATATGTTTATATGTACTTTGTTACTTTGATATGTCAAGATAAACACAAAGTTTTCCTTGAATATGTATTATTCAGATTGAAACTTATTCTAAGATGACGTCAGTACCAGCTAGTCTGTCTCCAAGAAATTCATTGATGACTGCCCCCACCTTTGGGGAACTGAGGATTGCAACAGCAAATCTGCCTGGATACAAGACCTATGGAATGTGAACCAATAGAAATGGCCAGATGCTAGATATGTCCATATATGGACATGTATAGCTTACCTCCCCGCCCCCATCCACCCTTTACTCCACCCTGACATCCTGTATAGATAATCCCATGCTTGCAGAAATAAAGATCAGTACTTGCTGAGATTGGTGCCTGGATACAGCCCTCTAAGCATGCTCTGAAGTTTGAACCAGCCTATTGTTGACTCATTCTTTAAACGGTTAACCCATGCTTATAATCTAATCTGGAGTGACTGGAGGACGAGTGTTTGTCGTTTCGACCCCGACAATTGGCGCCTAGCAACGTGGGGCAGTGGATCGCCGCCCGTCCGGACCCGTCCTGAGGACTTTGCGGTGTTGCCCGCGGTGACTGAGTGCGAGGACTGCGCCTCCATTGAACACGGTAAGTTGAGATCATACACTTTATATGCGTCCCACTTGCCTGTGTGTCAGTCATTGCCGGTTTTGCTGTATTGTCGATTTGGGTCTGGGTGGGTGACCGGTTGAGTGGTGAGACCGAAGGCGATCCCACGCCACGCTCCGAACCAGCAAGTGAGACCGAGTGACGTCGCATTTTTGCGTGTACTCGTGTCAGCACCACTTCCTCCTCCTCCGGTCACTGTACCTTTATGTAGATAGCTGCCTTCCTGTGACTGTTAGAATAAAGTTGGGACAAATTTTAGATTCTTGAAGTGTTGAGTGGGGTATAAGACGCACATGATAGTTTAGTTAGTGACAGATTGATTAGGATTCTCTGTCTTATAAATGACAAATTGAGCAGGGACTCTTTGTCTAACACGGGGAGCCTCATTAGGAGAAGCCCCAGTGTCAGTACATGGAGCGGGGACTCTGTGCTGTGTAGGGTGTCACGGCGAACTGTGCTGTAAAGTCACCATCCACAGTTAGGGAAAGGACAGACTGAGTAGGGCTCTTTGTCTTGTCAGTATATAGAGCGGGGACTCTGTATTGACGGGTGGTGACCTGCAAGTGATGCCGGTGGTCTGAGTCGCGACAGATCATTGCACTCTGTTAAAATCATGATGCGTATATTTAGATCTGAGAAACCTCATAAGTTAGAGGGTGGTGCTGTGGGAGTCAGTGAGCTTGTTCAGTCACGGGAAGGCCGGAAGGCTGTTAGAAATGTGAGAAGTTTGTATAAAATGATGGGTCTGCCCAGTACCGGGAGACTTCAGCCTTCAGTGTGGAAGGATTATGTAGGACAGAAGAAGGGAAAGTTATGTGATGAGGGACTCCTGCATCAAGCTCAGGCACATCTTAGAGTAGCAAATGATTTGAAAGTTGAGGGTTGGAAGGAAGTAGATGGTGCAGGAGGTTCAGAAGGTGCCGAGCCTTTGTTCGGATATGTGAAATGCTCTGCATGTGATCTTGTTGATGTAACTAAAATGGCCCCCGCTGTTGATGTAACTAAAATGGCCGCTGCACACCTCATGTCTGTTGCTGTGCCAAGTCCCCAGCCACCGCCCTATAATGGCACCGATCTAAGAACAAAGGGAGGTTGGACTTGTAGTGCATGTGGTGAACAGAATCCGCCCTGGGCGGAGACCTGCCGTGTCTGTGGGGCGGGTCGCCCCTGGTGTAATGCCCAGCCCAATGCCCCTTCCATATCCAACAGTGGGACGCCCCCAGACAACGCCCTTCCCACAACACCTAGCGGCCATCTTGGAACACCTAGCGGCCATCTTGGGACACCCAGCGGCCATCTTGGGACACCCAGCGGCCATATTGGGACACCCAGCAGCCATCTTGGGACACCCAGCAGCCATCTTGGGACACCCAGCAGCCATCTTGGGACACCCAGAACCACCCAGTCAGGCCTGTATCCCCTCCTGACGCCTTCCGGCACCTACTACCAACCACCCGGACAGCCGGAAAAGGTTTTAGTCCCCGTCGCTGAGGCCCCTGTCCCAGGGCTCGGTCCTTCAGCCCCTGCCTCTGTTCCTAATCCGGAAACTGCTGCACTGCCTCTGTTCCCAGTGGGTGCCCCTCCTGCCCCAGATATAGAAAGCCTGATTCGGTCTGCTCCTTTCCAACAGCGCATGAGGGAGCTCCGTGAGCGCATGGGAGATACGGAGGGGTCAGAACCCGGGGAAGGTTGGGCTGCAGCTCCTCTCCCAACGCCTTCTTCTCCTCGTCCCTCTCCACCAACTCCAATACCCACATCCACTCCCCGAGGTAGGCCCCGACCTCCTCAGAGGCCCACAAGTGAAAGACCCCCGGGTCCTCCAGTCCTTTCACCAGCTCCTCAGACATCCCCTCTCCGAGTGTCAGGTGGGACGAACCCACCCCACATCCTAGACAGCAAGACAGGCCCGTACCCTCGGTCCCTCCTTCTACTGGGCTTCCCCCGGTGAGGCCTGAGGACTGGCACCCCTGTCACTCACATATCTACCATGGACCAAACAGACGGCCTGTTACCCTGTCTATAGGCTATGGGGATATCCTAACCCACCAAGTTGGTGCCATAGTTAGTCCTACAAATTCCCATCTCACCAATGGAGATGGTCTAGCCCGTAAGATTATACAGGCTGCAGGCCCTCTTGTTGACAGGTTGTGTGATGACCACGTACATAATTATGGCCTACTCCCCCCTGGACAGACCATGATGACCAGCGCTGGTGACCTTCCTGCAGATATAATCATTCATGCTGTGGGTCCTGTCTATAACTTTGAAGATCCTGAGGAGTCAAGATCTACCCTCAGGTCCACTATTCGTTCTATACTCTTCCATGTGGGTACAATAGATCCTCAGGATATGCCCAGACGTACGTTGTCTATACCCCTAATATCTTCTGGTATTTTTGGGTACCCCCTTGGCCCATGTATGCAAGAACATGTGTCCTCTTTGAAAGATGGCTTAAAAACTCTGGACCACAGACTGAACTCTGTACGCATCGTTTGCATCCGCAGTCCTGCGGTGGAAAGAACCATGACTCTGGTAGCTCAACAGTTGACCCATGTTTTGCCTAATATCATGGATATGCCCAACCGACCATTGGACAGTGCTCCTTTGCCACCTGAACATATTGCCACTGGATATGGATCTGAGGAAGCCTCTCGCCTTCCAGATTCACAGACTGTCCCTGGACCCATGGGAGGAGTTAAGTATCAGCCTTTCAGCCCTACACAAATAGATGCTTTGGTTTCTAAGCTCCCAGATCCAGACAAACATCCTATGCAGTATGTACGGCGTATGGAGCAGACCCGTAAGGCCTATGGGGCAACCTGGACGGATCTATCAAGTATAACCTCTGTGAAAACAACAGAATACTTTCTGCCCACCATTGAAAAAGCATTGGATCCAGCTAAGGCAGGTGCACATAACACTTATGAATCTGGCCTCGAGTATATTAAACAGTTAACGGCTTGGGCGCAGGACCGTTTGTCTGATCAAGCCGGATCCATTCAAGATGTGCAGCAGGAGACAGATGAAAGTGTGGAAAAATATGCTGCCCGGTTAAATATGCACTTTGAGGACCTGGGATATAGCTCTCACATCAAAACACAAGCCACTTTGTTGGTCTACTCCTTTATCAATGGCCTTCAGGACAAATTGAAGGACCAGGTTCTATTAACACGCCCTGAAGTGTTTAGTGCGTCTTTCCCAGATGCTATAACCATTGTCAAGGCCTTCCAAAAAGCCCAACAAAAACAAGAAAAAGAGGCCAAGCCCAAGAAAAAGACTGCCACCACTCCCACCATGGTTTACCAGACACAGGAAGATTACCCACCACCTTCACCAAGGAATCAACCAGGAATTAAGTGGGTAATGGTCAGAGGCTCTGGGGATGACTCACCACCTCAGCAAAGAAGACAGGATTATCGGCAGGACAGAAGGCAGCCTCGCCGAGGTAGAAGACCAACACGTGATCAGGATGGCCGTATGTTATGCTGGGAATGTGGCAGCCCTGACCATGTCCGAAGAGATTGTCCAAACCCTAACCACAGGGACAATAATCCTGACAACAGATATTATAATAACTACGGTAGGCCACCCCCACGCCAATGACGGGGAGGCCAACCAGTGTCCACCTTCCCGGCTACACATCCTTCTGCAGCCTGTGGAACAGTCACCTTACAGGTGGACCATCAACCTTTGAAGTTCCTAGTGGACACTGGGGCGGCCACTTCTGTCATCTCTTCTACACAGCTTCCTTCATCGGTATCTCTATCCTCTGAAACTCTTACATGTGTGGGAGTAGAAGGTCAGCGGACTGCTTCCCCGCTCACCGTCCCAGTGTCTGCAGGACCCTTTACTGGAGTACTTACGAGGTTCTTAGTTTCTGAAACCTGTCCTGTCAACCTACTTGGAGCCGATCTACTCGAGAGGATGAAAGCTACCATTACCTTTGGAGAGCAAGGTATGGAACTCCTCCTACAGGACCCTAATTCACAACAGGGCACAGAAGATCGTTGTGTCTTGAAGGCTTTCCCTCTGATGATGATGACAATACAACCAGAAACTTTCCCCAAGGGTTTTCTCGATCCTTCCCGGTATCCAGACTCTCTGTGGTCTAACGGTCCAGAAGATGTAGGACTACTACAAGTACCACCAGTCAAAGTATATTTAAAGCCTGGGCACCAGTATCCACGTTTGCCCCAGTACCCTCTCAAAGCTGCACAAGAATATAGCCTGGGTGCTCAAATTTCTTCTCTTTTGAAGTCTGGAGTTCTGATAAGATGTGTATCACCCTGCAACACACCTCTGTTCCCAGTCAAGAAGAAGACCGCTCCAGGAGAACCCCCAAAGTACCGGCTGGTACAGGACCTCAGAGCAGTTAATGCTGCCACCATTCTGGAGACTCCTGTGGTACCTAACCCAAACACCTTGTTGTCTCAGGTGCCAACAACGGCAACATTGTTCACCGTCATTGACTTGGCCAATGCCTTCTTTAGTGTACCTCTACACGAAGACTCCTGGTTTCTCTTCGCCTTTACCTTCCAGGGCTCACAGCTTACATGGACCAGGACCCCACAGGGAGCTCAAAACTCGCCTAACCAATTTACACAGGCCATGAAACTGGTCCTGGAACCTTGGATCCAAGAAAACCCACATGTTACTCTTCTACAATACGTGGATGACCTTCTACTCTGTGGAACTGATGATAATTTGGAAGAGGCGTCCATATCTCTCCTAATGTTCCTTCATTCAGCTAACTGCAAGGTCTCACAGAACAAAGTACAATGGTGCCAACTGAAGGTTGTCTTCCTAGGCCACTGCATATCGCAGGGAGCCAGACACTTGACTGAAGAAAGGAAGCAGGCCATTCGAGAGATATTCTACCCTGAGACTTACTCTGCTATGCAGACCTTCCTTGGACTGATCACCTACTGCAGACAGTGGATTCCCGATGCCTCCAGACTCATGCAACCCTTGTATGACTGTCTCAAGAATGGAGGCCCAGACTGGCGAAATGCCCCGGATCCATCTGTCTATGAACAACAAAGACAGTGTTTCAACCAACTCAAGGAGAGTGTCATCTCTGCTCCTGCCTTGGGCATCCCGGATTACACTCAATCCTTTCATCTCTTCGTGTCTGAATCCGGGGGACACGCATCTGGAGTTCTAGCTCAACATCATGCCGACAAGTACCGGCCTTTAGGCTACTACTCAGCTCGTCTGGACCCTGTGGCTCGTACAGCACCAACTTGTCTCAAGGCAGTTCATGCTGCTCATATTCTTCTGGACAAATCTGCTGATGTTGTTCTTGGACATGATTTGGTCATACAAGCTGGCCATGACCTTTCTGTTGTTCTACAACAAACCTCTTCCAGACACCTTACACATCAGCGACATCTCAGATTGCAATGCTCATTGCTGCTGCCTTCTAACATCACGTTCAAGAAATGTACTACCATAAATCCTGCCACTTTGCTTCCACCTTCTGGGGGGGAAGAAGAGCTTCCCTGCACAGGACCTCATGATTGTCTGGAAATTCTGAAACTGGAAACATCCACCCCAGAAAATATGGTGTCACACCCGCTTCTTGACCCAGCCCTTCACTTATGGACTGATGGCTCTCGCTTTGCAGACCCTCAAGGCAAATTTCACACAGGATATGCAGTTACCACAGAAACAGAGGTCCTCATGGCTGAGGCTCTACCACCTCATATGTCAGCACAGGAAGCTGAACTGGTGGCTCTCATAGAGGCCTGTCATTTGGCAGCAGGAACAACAGTCAATGTCTACACAGACTCAAGATATGCACATGGCATCTCAAATGACTTTGGATTCTTGTGGAAAACAAGAGGATTCATCACGGCTGCGGGAACACCAGTAAAACATGCGGTATGGATCAAGGCATTGATGGAGGCCCTGGAAGAACCCTCCCAGATTGCTGTTGTCAAGGTCAAAGCACATGGAAAACTGGACTCAAGAGAAGCCAGGGGAAACCACCTGGCAGACCAGGCTGCCAAAGCTGCAGCAATGAAGAATGTGTCACCAAAGTGGCAGGAGAAGATGGAAGAATCAGAGAGAACTTCACAAGCTGTGGTGATGGCCCTTACCAGGGCAAGAGCTAAAGAACAAGCTGCTCAAGCCCATCTTGATCACCAAGCAAGAAAGGAAAGGAGGCAAATGATTGAAGCTGACGAAGTGGAACATTTGGACCGACATTCAAGCCCACAGCTTGCAAGGACGCCAGAGGAAAAGCTGTGGGAAGAACAAAGGAAGACCCCTATCGAAGAAGTGAAACAATGGAAAGCAGCGGGGGCCATGGGATCAGGCCCATATCCTCCTTTCTATAAAGTAAAAGGAAAGCCTTGCCTGCCCAGGCGAATGTATCCAGCTGTGGCTGCATGGGCCCATGGACCTACTCACAGAGGGAAGAATCAAGCCCTAGCCTGCATTCAGAAGCTATACTTTGCACCTGGGATTTCCTCTGCAGTGGCTGCATACTCAAGATCCTGCTCTGTCTGTGCCACCTGCAATCCAACGGCCACGGAGCGAGTCCCTTTCCAACATCTGGCCAAACCAGACTATCCCTGGCAGAGAATACAAGTTGATCATATTCAGATGCCAAAATCAGGGAAATATGAATATGTTCTTGTGGCTGTGGACATGTTCTCTGCCTGGCCAGAAGCCTACCCAGTCACCAACATGACTGCCAAAACCACAGCCAAGAAACTGATCATTGAAATTGCCTGCAGATTTGGAATCCCTGAAGTGATAGAGTCAGACAAGGACCAGCCTTCACCGCAAGTGTTTACAAGGAACTCTGGAACATGCTGGGGACAGACTTAGGTCTCCATACTCCATACCATCCAGCCAGCTCAGGCAAGGTGGAGAGAATGAACTCCACCCTCAAAACCCAACTCCTGAAAATGACCCAAGATCACCCCCTCCCTGGCCTGACCTCCTACCCATAGTGCTGTATCACATTAGGCACACTCCCCAGGCCAAACATGGGTTGACTCCCTATGAGATTCTGTTTGGTGCCTCTCCCAAGATAGGAGACATCAGGCCCCAAGAGCTATCTGAAACTAATGATAAAGTGGTAAAATTTGTGATTGCTTTGTCTAAAGAGTTGACTAACACCCACTCTACAGTGTCTGCTTCTCTCCCAGAATCAGACACGGTGCATGACTTCTCGCCTGGTGACCTTGTGTACGTGAAAAAGTTTGTGCGGAGAGACTGCCTTCAGCCCAGATTCGAGGGTCCCTACACCGTGGTCCTGACCACCCCTACTGCTCTGAAGCTTGAGGGCAAGAAACCTGGATTCACGCCTCTCACTGCAAGAAGGACAAGACTAGCCAGCGGTCATGAAGCTCCTGCTGCATATCCTTTTAGGCTGTACCCTGATCTCCAGTAGTATCAGCCAGCCACCCACCCTCTGGGTTAATACTACAGCCCCTGTGGTCACTTTTAAGTTCGACTTCTGCCAAATATTTAACTGTGATAGAAGAAATGATTTCAAGGGATCAGCGCATCAGACTTGGGGGAAGGGGACATTTTATCTCTGTGTCACCCGCCCAGGGAATGAACACTGTTATTATTGGTCAGATGTGGGATGGAACACAGGGGAGGATTGGGGGTATAAACCCAAGGAAGCAATGGACAGAAAAGATGAAAATGGCAGATCTCTGCTTGATAGAATGACACTGACGAAAGGAGAAATGAGTTCTCCTGGGTGTAGACCTCCCCCAGTGACAAGGGGCACCCCAACCTGTCTCCCGCTATATTTAAATATAGAAAACCCTCAACCCTGGGATCTTGGTAAATATGTGCTAGGTGCGTGGTTAGGGAGAGGGGGAGTCAGGGGCCAAATTGAGCTTAAGGATATTTCCCAGAGGAAAGGAGGTGGGATAAGCCCTCAGACAGGGCCAGACACAACAACCATGACATCACCCCAGGATGGTAAAGTTTTGCAACAAGTAGTTAATGAAGTACTTCCAATCCCAGGGCTCAAGTGGGAAGAGGTATTTTCCATAGAAACTCAAGTCAATCCCCGTAAGAACCTTTGGCTTGAATGGGTCAGATATAATGTTAAAGTTCAAAATATATCAGTAGGATGTGTTGCCTGTGCTGCTGCAAACACTCACCTGTATACTCATGCTTTCCCTGCTGACCACAATACTACTCTTTGTTTACTGGGATTGCTGAAGGGGTCCGACGGTAGTGCATGCCCTGACTATATACCCTTAGTCACCATTATAGCTAAGGTTCGGACCCCGGTGATGTGATTGTGACTGGGGATAACTATACCTGTTATTCCCCTGATAACTCTTCAGGCCCCTCTGTGGGTATCTTTGAGGATGGTTTCTGTAAAAATAACGAGACTTTGGAATCTGTCCTACTGACTAACCATTCCAGATATATGTATGACACATATTGGCTTTGTGGGGATGGGCGACTTAGGTCCAAACTCCCAACGACTTGGACTGGGCAATGTACCTTGGTAAAATTGGCAATGCAGTTCAGGATTATGCCCTGGGAAGACTCTGATAACCATAGCCCCGAGAATATAGCTCCACTGATATCCAGAAGAGAAGGAGTCTGGGTCAGCTACACACTGGTTATGCTGAGGATCCCAAAGTTTACATAGACTCTATAGGGGTTCCTAGGGGGGTCCCAGACGAATACAAAGCTCAGAATCAGATCCTGGCGGGTTTCCGTTCTCTTATCCCAACTGTACAGATCAATTACAATGTAGATTGGATAAATTATATATACTACACCGAGCAAAGATTTATTAATTTTAGTCAAGATGCTTTCCAGGGTATAGTTGAGGAATTGGGCCCCAACACAAGAATGACTCTTCAAAATAGACTGGCCATTGACATGATTCTAGCTGAAAAAGGTGGGGTCTGTGGGATGATAGGGGAAGAATGTTGTACTTATATTCCTCAGAATTCTGGAGTCAATGGTAAAACTATAGTGGCCCTTACAAAGATTAAAAATCTGGCTCAGGAAGTAAAGGCCAATACAGGAGTAGATACCTCTTTCTTCTCAGGGTGGCTTGGAGGACTCAAAGGATTTCTCCAACAAGCCTGCTTAGTGGTAGCAGGGCTTTTGGTGCTAGGATTGATAATTCTATGTTGTGTGATACCCTTGTACAGGAAAGCTGTGACCAATGCAACCGCCTCCTCAGGTACTTTCCTTCATCAGGAAGTTGTGTCCCTGCTATATGATGACACTGATAAGGGTTATATGGAGAAATATACCCCGCAGGATAAACCTGATAAAACCCCCTATGACAAAATACAAATGGAAATGAGAGATTTAGTTTAGGGATAGTGGGAGAACTCCATGTGCAGGTTTGGTAGGGACTTGGTTGTTTGGGGGCGGTCCATAAGGGGCCAGCTTCTAAAATGACCAAGCGAAGAAATCCACTACCCCTGTCCCCACACATGGACAGTCTCGAAGGCCACATATATTAAGGGAAAACTTAGTGTTTAGGGGGGATTGTCAAGGTAAAATATAATTTTCTATCTTATATTTTATACATATGTGTTTTGCTATTTTTATACCTTTATAAAAATATGTTTATATGTACTTTGTTACTTTGATATGTCAAGATAAACACAAAGTTTTCCTTGAATATGTATTATTCAGATTGAAACTTATTCTAAGATGACGTCAGTACCAGCTAGTCTGTCTCCAAGAAATTCATTGATGACTGCCCCACCTTTGGGGAACTGAGGATTGCAACAGCAAATCTGCCTGGATACAAGACCTATGGAATGTGAACCAATAGAAATGGCCAGATGCTAGATATGTCCATATATGGACATGTATAGCTTACCTCCCCGCCCCCATCCACCCTTTACTCCACCCTGACATCCTGATAGATAATCCCATGCTTGCAGAAATAAAGATCAGTACTTGCTGAGATTGGTGCCTGGATACAGCCCTCTAAGCATGCTCTGAAGTTTGAACCAGCCTATTGTCTGACTCATTCTTTAAACGGTTAACCCATGCTTATAATCTAATCTGGAGTGACTGGAGGACGAGTGTTTGTCGTTTCGACCCCGACACTTTCACACATCAGGATTTTTGTGTCAGGCCTAATCCGTCGAATACCTGAAAGGACGGATCCGGCGCTGATTTTGAAATAACTGATGCAACGGATCAGTTTTGTTGCCAGATCCGACCTGAACTTTTCAACCCGGAAAATACAGGTGCGCATGTCTGGCACGGAGGAGAGAGAGAGAGCGAGAAAGAAAGAGAGAGAGAAATCTTGGTTTCCAGAATCCGGATCAGTCTTTTGACGGATTGGACAAATGACTGGTCCAGTTCCATACACTTCCATTGTTTCCGGCCGCCTGATGCGTCGCTTCAGGCGCTATCAGGCGGGTCTGCTAAAAATAAAAAACGTTGCAGTGACCGTTTTGTCCGGCCGCCGGAATGTAGATTTCTGCCGGATCCGGACAAAAACGGATGCAACGCAACAACATCCGGCGAGATCCGGCGCTAATGAAAGTCAATGACAAAAAAACGCATCCGGTACCGGATCCGTTTTTTTTAACAACACGCCGGATCGCGCCTGACATCAAAAAACTGATCTGTGAAAGAGGCCTAAGACACACCACAAACTTTGAGGAAAAAAACAGGTGAAGCGGTAAATAATGTAAGGTAAATAAAAAAATTCAGACAAAACCCCCAAAATGGGCTGGACAAAATTGTTGGCACCTTTCCACAATTGTGGGTAAACAGCTTTGCTTCAAGCATGTGATGCTCATTCTTACTCACCTGTGGCAAGTAACAGGTGTGGGCAATATGAAAATCACATCTGAGACCAGATAAAAAGGGGAAAAGTTGCCTCAGTCTTTGCATTGTTTGTCTGTGTGTGCCACACTAAGCATGGAGAACTGGAAGGGGAGAAGAGAACTCTCTGAGAAATTGAGAACCAAATTTGTAGAAAAATATCAACAATCTCAAGGTTACAGTCCATCTACAAAGATCTTTATGTTCCTTTGCCCACTGTGCGAAACTTAATCAAGAATTTTCCAACCCATGAAACTGTAGCTAATCTCTCTAGACGTGGACAGCAGAGAAAAATTGATGAAAGGATGCAACGCAGGATAGTCCAGATAGTGGATAAACAACCCCAAACAAGTGCCAAAGAAATTCAAGCTGTCCTGCAGTCTCAGGGTGCATCAGTGCCAACATGAACTATCCGTCCACATGTGAATGAAATAATAATAATAAAAAAAAAAACTATGGCAGGAGGCCCAGGAGGACCCACTGCTGACACAGACGTAAAAAAGTTAGATTACAGTTTGCCAAATTGTACACAAGTCAAAATCCTTCTCAGAAAGCATCGTGTGGGCACATAAGACAAAAATAGAGATGTTTTGGTACAGCACATAATTCTGTTACCGAAAACAGAATGAGGCCTACAAAGAGAAGAAAACAGTACCTACAGTCAAATATGGTGGAGGCTCAAAGAAGTTTTGTGGTTGTTTTGCTGCCTCTGGCACTGGGGGCCTTGACGGTGAGCAAGGCATCATGAAATCTGAAGATTACCAAAGTATTTTGGGTTGCAATGTGCCCAGTGTCAGAAAGCAGGGTTTGTGTCCTAGGTCATGGGTGTTCCTGCAGGACTATTACGCCAAAAACACTTCAAGAAGCCTCCAGAAATGGATAGAAACAAAGCATTGGAGAGTTCTGAAGTGGCACCAATGAGTCTGGATCTAAACCCCATAAATCACCTGTGGAGAGATTTTAAAATCACTGTTGTGAGAAGGCGAAATATGAGAGTCCGGGAGCAGTTTGTAAGAAGAGTCGTCCAAAATGCCATGTGACAGGTGTAAGAAGCTTGTGGATGGTTCTAGGCAGCGATTAATTGTAGTTATTTATTCCAAACGGGGTGAAGCCAAATATTAAGTTGAATGTGACAACAATTTTGTCCGTTCCATTTTGGGGTTTTTGTGGGAAATTATGTCCAATTTGCCTTTTCTGTGCGTTCCAATACACAAAGGAAATAAATGTAATTGTAATTATTATCAGGGAGAAAAGCTTCAGACTGCCAGAAGTCACTGGTACATATGGGGGACAAAGAATCCCTCCGGGTATCTATATCCCACCACTCTGACCATTCAGGTAAACCTGGGTATGTTTGATGCATTCCCACCTTTTATATCAAGTCTGAGTGTATAGGATTTATCATTCCTTATTTTATAATGGCTGACCAACTGCAACAAGAAAAGGATTACCAACACAAGAAAAAGAGGTGCACGCAAGTCTGATAAAATGTACATCTTTGTATCAATTAAGATACAATTAACAAAGTGAAAAAGCAGAGATTCCTAAAAAGACAGATGAGTGCACACATGGAATAAAGGAAAATGTACAGATGAGTGCCCAAACCCCCTAGTCTGTGCGCTGTATGCCAAGACTGTCCAGAGAGGACCTCTATCTACCTGTGGAGGCAGGCTGTACTTACATCTAGTGAGGTGTGTGGCCTGATCCAATGGCCCCGACGCGCGTTTCACCCACAGCTTCATCAGGGACGATCTTTGCATCAATAAAGCTGTACATCTTATGAGACTTGATTGCACCTATTTTTCGTGTGTTGGTAAGAAGTTTATTCAATAGTGCGTCTCTATTTAATATCCTTTCTGTTTAAAAAAAATGTTTTGCTCTTATTTGTGTGGGTTAACAAGAAAAATATGTAAGATATATAAAATTAACTCAAATAAAGAAAAATCATTTTACTTTTGGGGAATATTGTTTTTTTGCAAATATCGGATCATTTGCTTGGGAGACCTTGCACCCACAACATATACAGCAGTGTTCAAAATAGCAGCCGCGTGTCCAGAAACACGAGTTATCACATTGGGAACGTCGCTCTGTTCTGTAGAGAATTTAGAACTACTTTATAGAAAATAACAATAACGACCATTGTCCGTTCTAATCAGCAGCAGCGTCTACATTTCTTTACTATTTTTCTGGATTTATCATTCCTGTGAATCACTGACCTGATATTTAGTTGTTGCCACAGTTTTTTAGATCGGCTTCACGTCTATGTGGCACAGAGTCACCAACTACTGACCCCGGTCACCTGTTATTCCAGCCCAGGATGCTCGGACTACATCACACAATTTTTGGCATTTGTTGGCTTTGCCTCAGAAACGGCATTTTTGATGGCGCCCCGCAGTTTGTTGGACGTGAACCAAGATTTTGCTGGTTTACTGCTGTGTTTAGGGTCGTTGTCTTGGTGAAACCCCCATTACGAGGACACATGCTCTTCAGTGTAAGGCAACATGACCTCTTCAGACTGATCCGTGATCTCTGGTATTCGGTAAATAGGTCCAGCACCATAGTAAGAGGACCCTGCCCATATCATGATGCTTCACCACCATGCTTCACTGTGTGCAGAGTGCTGCGGCTGCAGAGTTTGGGGGTCGTCTGATGAACTGTCTGCGGCCCTTGGACCAAAAAGAACAATTTTCCTTTCATCAGTGCACAGAATGTTTCTCCATTTCGCTTTAGGCCAGTTGATGTGTTCTTTGGCACATTGTATCCTCTTCAGGACATGTCTTTATTAACAGTGGGACTCTGCGGGGACTTCTTGGTAAGAGATTAGCGTCATACAGGTGTCTTCTCACCTGTCACAGTCCTCACAGGTAACCTGAGACTGTCTGTGATCATCCCGGAGCCGATCATTGGTAACGTGAGACTGTGTGTGATCATCCTGGAGCCGATCATTGGTAACGTGAGACTGTGTGTGATCATCCTGGAGCCGATCATTGTTAACGTGAGACTGTCTGTGATCATCCTGGAGCCGATCATTGGTAACGTGAGACTGTCTGTGATCATCCTGGAGCCGATCATTGGTAACATGAGACTGTCTGTGATCATCCTGGAGCCGATCATTGGTAACGTGAGACTGTCTGTGATCATCCTGGAGTCGATCATTGGTAACGTGAGACGTGTGTGATCATCCTGGAGCCGATCATTGTTAACGTGAGACTGTCTGTGATCATCCTGGAGCCGATCATTGGTAACGTGAGACTGTCTGTGATCATCCTGGAGCCGATCATTGGTAACATGAGACTGTCTGTGATCATCCTGGAGCCGATCATTGGTAACGTGAGACTGTCTGTGATCATCCTGGAGCCGATCATTGGTAACGTGAGACGGTCTGTGATCATCCTGGAGCCGATCATTGGTAACGTGAGACTGTTGTGATCATCCTGGAGCCGATCATTGGTAACGTGAGACTGTCTGTGATCATCTGGAGCCGCATTGGTAACGTGAACTGTCTGTGATCATCCGACGAATGGTAACGGAATGTCTGTGATCATCCTGGAGCGTCATTGGTAACGTGAGACGTCTGTGATCATCCTGGAGCCGATCATGTAACGTGAGACGTTTGATCATCCTGGAGCGATCATTGGTAACGTGAGACTGTTGTGATCATCCTGGAGCGATCATTGTAACGTGAGACTGTGTGATCATCCTGGAGCGATCATTGGTAACGTGAGACTGTCTGTGATCATCTGGAGCCGATCATTGGTAACGTGAGACTTGTGATACCTGGAGCCGATCATTGTAACGTGAGACTGTATCATCTGGAGCCGATCATTGTAACGTGAGACTGTCTGGATCATGGGCCGATCATGTACGTGAGCTGTCGTGATCATCCTGAGCGATCATTGGTAACGTGAGCTGTTGTGATCATCCTGGAGCCGATCATGGTAACGTGAGACTGTGATCATCCTGAGCCGATCATGGAAGTGAGATGTGTGATACCTGGAGCCGATCATTGGTAACGTGAGCGTCTGTATCTCTGGAGCGACATGTAACGTGAGACTGTCTGTGATATCTGGAGCGATCATTGGTAACGTGAGACTGTCTGTGATCATCCTGGAGCGATCATGGTAACTGGACTGTCTGTGATATCCTGGAGCGATCATGGTAACGGGAGCTGTGATATCCTGGAGCGACATGGTACGTGAGATGTGTGATACCTGGACCGATCATGGTAACGTGAGACTGTTTGATCTCCTGGAGCATCATTGGTACGTGAGACTGTATCATCTGGAGCATCATGTAACGTGAACGCTGTGATTACTGGAGCGATCTTGGTAAGTGAGACTGTTGGATCATCTAGATCATGTAACGGCTGGTGTCATCTGAGCGATCATGTAACGTGAGACTGTTGATCATCTGGGCTCATTGGTAACGGAGACGTTGTGATCATCCTGGAGCGATCATGTAATGAATTGTATATGCGATCATGTACGTGAGACTGCTGATCATCCTGGAGCCGATCTTGTATGAGACTGTCTTGATCATCCTGAGCGATCATGTAACTGATGTTGTATCGGGCCGATCATGGTAAGGAGACTGTGATCATCCTGGAGCCGACATGGTACGTGATTATCATCCTGGAGCGATCATGGTAACGTGAGACGTCTGTGATCATCCTGGAGCCGATCATTGGTAACGTGAGACTTGGATCATCCTGGAGCGATCATTGGTAACGTGAGACTGTCTTGTGATCATCCTGGAGCCGATCATTGGTAACGTGAGACTGTTGTGATCATCCTGGAGCCGATCATTGGTAACGTGACTGTCTGTGATCATCCTGGAGCCGATCATTGGTAACGTGAGACTGTCGTGATCATCCTGGAGCCGATCATTGGTAACGTGAGACTGTCTGTGATCATCCTGGAGCGATCATGGTAACGTGAGACTGTCTGTGATCATCCTGGAGCCGATCATTGGTAAACGTGAGACTGCTGTGATCATCCTGGAGCCGATCATTGGTAACGTAGACGTCTGTGATCATCCTGGAGCGATACTGGACGTTATGGATCATCCTGGCGATCATGTAACTGAGACGTATCATCCTGGACCGTCATTGGTAACGTGAGACTGTCTGTGATCATCCTGGAGCCGATCATTAGTAACGTGAGACTGTCTGTGATCATCCTGGAGCCGATCATTGGTAACTGAGACGTCTGTGATCATCCTGAGCCGATCATTGTAACGTGAGACTGTCTGTGATCATCCTGGAGCCGATCATTGGTAACGTGAGACTGTCTGTATTCATCCTGGAGCCGATCATTGGTAACGTGAGACTGTGTCTGTGATCATCCTGGAGCCGATCATTGGTAACGTGAGACTGTCTGTGATCATCCTGGAGCCGATCATTGGTAACGTGAGACTTGTGATCATCCTGGAGCCGATCATTGGTAACGTGAGACTGCTGTGATCATCCTGGAGCCGATCATTGGTAACGTGAGACTGTCTGTGATCATCCTGGAGCCGATCATTGGTGAACGTGAGACTGTGATCATCCTGGGACCGATCATTGGTAACGTGAGACGTTGTGATCATCCTGAGCCGATCATTGGTAACGTGAGACTGTCTGTGATCATCCTGGAGCCGATCATTGGTAACGTGAGACTGTGTGTGATCATCCTGGAGCCGATCATTGGTAACGTGAGACGTCTGTGATCATCCTGGAGCCGATCATTGGTAACGTGAGACTGTCTGTGATCATCCTGGAGCCGATCATTGGTAACAGTGAACTGTCTGTGATCATCCTGAGAGCCGATCATTGGTAACGTGAGACTGTCTGTGATCATCCTGGAGCCGATCATTGTAACGTGAGACGTCTGTGATCATCCTGGAGCCGATCATTGTAACGTGAGACTGCTGTGATCATCCTGGAGCCGATCATTGGTAACGTGAGACTGTCTGTGATCATCCTGGAGCCGATCATTGGTAACGTGAGACGTCTGTGATCATCCTGGAGCCGATCATTGGTAACGTGAGACTGTTGTGATCATCCTGGAGCCGATCATTGGTAACGTGAGACGTGTGATCATCCTGGAGCCGATCATTGTAACGTGAGACTGTCTGTGATCATCCTGGAGCCGATCATTTGGTAACGTGAGACTGTTGTATCATCTGGAGCCGATCATTGGTAACGTGAGACTGTCTGTGATCATCCTGGAGCCGATCATTGGTAACGTGAGACTGTCTGTGATCATCCTGGAGCCGATCATTGGTAACGTGAGATCTGTGATCATCCTGGAGCCGATCATTGGTAACGTGAGACTGTCTGTGATCATCCTGGAGCCGATCATTGGTAACGTGAGACTGTCTGTGATCATCCTGGAGCCGATCATTGGTGGAGTCTTGGCCATTCTTCCATCCATTAGAATGGTCGTCTTCCGCATCTCTCTGGTTTTCCATTGTGAAGCATTGGAGATCATTGTAGCTGATCGGCCGATCATTGTCTGATCTTCTTTATAAGTTTTATCCTCTCCATTCAGCTTATTAATCAGAGTCCACTGTTCTTCTGAACAATGTCCCGAACTCCCCATATTTCTCAGACTTTCATGGAGAAACTCATGTGCAACAGGTCCTGGCTTCACGCTTATATAAGGGCCACCGGATTCACCCCTGTGTCTCCACAGAATGATGGACCTCACTAACTGAACCCCACACTGATATTATTGTGATCACCCCTCCATTAATTATTCTAATACACAGACTCAGAAACCTGCAGATCTTGAATGCGGAGGCTGGAGGCTTTCTTAGAATCTACGGCAGCGATTAATCTGGTCACTCATATTGGACAGCCATTATTTTAACTCTACTGTATAGTATGATGTCCCAAGTTTTATTATAAATATATTCCATGTGTTGGAATAAGAGGTGTATATACAATACGCTCACTGTGAGATCCCCAATAGCCGCTCTAGTATTGGAAGCTGCGGCCTCGTCCACCACTCGTCAGTCACTTGTTCTGGCAATTGGAGGCAGCAGAATGCAGACAGATCTGCAGGACCCCCTGCTTCAGTAATTCCTGACATATGTATACTCTGGGAGATGTATAGAGAGGAACATATCAGCGATGAGAGCCAACAAGTGTATTCTGAAGGAGAGAGTACCCCCTGACGAAGGTTGTAACTGAAACGCGCGTTGGGGTGGGTGCTACACACACTGCTGGACTCCTCTGCAGGGATTGTTAGTGATTACACTAGAACACTTTTTGCTCCACTGACGTCTTCCTCACTGCTGCTCTGTGGCTTTACTGGTGCTGTGATCACGCAGTCTGCTTCTGGCAGGCGAGTCACTCTGTGGGTTATATACACTGCAGGATATATAGACTTACTGGCTATTGCCCCCTTCACCTATATATTTTCTTCTTCCGGACACGGGTTATATGGCTACTGACCGGTCCTTTCTCTACTGACGTGTTTTCTCACTGTGATAACGGCTCATCTTTAGCAGTTTGATCAAATACAGTTTGTTTCTCACAGGTGATTGAAGCTATGGCCTTCTCCCACTGCCCTATTGGGAGATAATATAATATACGTATATATATACGGTATATATATATACACACACATTTACTGAGACATTACTCCGTCCACCTACAGGTTGGAACAGTTTGCTATATTATTTCCTGCTGTTCTCACACTGGAGAGATTGGTACTGATCGCAGGCCGTACCCAGTTAGAATCATTTGGAAACCGTTTTTCACGTGTTCATATAGTTGTTGCGCGCGGGCAGCCGTCTCTTACAGCGCCACCCTTCCACCAACCATATGGGAAATAAAGGTCTTATTACACCAAAGTTTCTCAGCTGTTTTCTCCTTTTCATACAAATCTTCCCAAACTGTCTCTCCGTTATGAGTCTGGAGATATCTGTGCACATACAATATCGTCTATTGTCAGGCAGAGGTATAGAGCGAAACGTATGAGAAGTGGGACTACGAGTGTGTACTCAGGAAGAGGTATAGAGCGAAACATATGAGACGTGAGACTACGAGTGTACACTCAGGAAGAGGTATAGAGCGAAACATATGAGTGAGACTACGAGTGTACACTCAGGAAGAGGTATAGAGCGAAACGTATGAGACGTGAGACTACGAGTGTGTACTCAGGAAGAGGTATAGAGCGAAACATATGAGTGAGACTACGAGTGTACACTCAGGAAGAGGTATAGAGCGAAACATATGAGTGAGACTACGAGTGCGTACTCAGGAAGACGTATAGAGTGAAACGTATGAGAAGTGAGACTACGAGTGTGTACCAGGAAGAGGTATAGAGCGAAACGTATGAGAACTGAGACTACGAGTGCGTAATCAGGAAGAGGTATAGAGCGAAACGCATGAGAAGTGAGACTACGAGTGCGTAATCAGGAAGAGGTATAGAGCGAAACGTATGAGAAGTGAGACTACGAGTGCGTACTCAGGAAGAGGTATAGAGCGAAATGTATGAGAAGTGAGACTACGAGTGTGTACTAAGGAAGACGTATAGAGCGAAAAGTATGAGAAGTGAGACTACGAGTGTACACTCAGGAAGAGGTATAGAGCGAAACATATGAGAAGTGAGACTACGAGTGTGTACTAAGGAAGACGTATAGAGCGAAACATATGAGAAGTGAGACTACGAGTGTACACTCAGGAAGAGGTATAGAGCGAAACGTATGAGAAGTGAGACTACGAGTGTGTACTAAGGAAGACGTATAGAGTGAAACGTATGAGAAGTGAGACTACGAGTGTACACTCAGGAAGAGGTATGGAGCGAAACGTATGAGAAGTGAGACTACGAGTGTGTACTAAGGAAGACGTATAGAGGAAACGTAGAGAGTGAGACTACGAGTGTACACTCAGGAAGAGGTATGGAGCGAAACGTATGAGAAGTGAGACTACGAATGTACAACCCCTGGCAAAAATTATGGAATCACCGGCCTTGGAGGATGCTCATTCAGTTGTTTAATTTCGTTGAAAAAAAAAACAGATCACAGACGGCACAAAACTGAAGTCATTTCAGATGGCAACTTTCTGGCTTTAAGAAACACTAAAAGAAATCAAGAATAAATAATGTGATAGTCAGTAATGTTTTTTTTAACCAAGCATAGGGGAAATATTATGGAATCACTCAATTCTGAGGGAAAAAATTATGGAATCACCCTGTAAATTTTCATTCCCAAAACTAATACCTGCATCAAATTAAATCTGCTCGTTAGTCTGCATCTAAAAAGGAGTGGTCACACCTTGAAGAGCTGCTGCACCAAGTGGACTGACATGAATCATGGCTCCAACATGAGAGATGTCAATTGAAACAAAGGAGAGGATTATCAAACTCTTAAAAGAGGTAATCATGCAATGATGGAAAAGATGTTGTTTGTTCACAGTCAGCTGTGTCTAAAATCTGGACCAAATACAAACAACATGGGAAGGTTGTTAAATGCAAACATACTGGTAGACCAAGAAAGACATCAAAGTCAAGACCGGAAACTTAAAGCAATATGTCTCCAAAACAGGAAATGCAGAACAAAACAAATGAGGAACGAATGGGTGGAAACTGGAGTCAACGTCTGTGACCGAACTGTAAGAAACCGCCTAAAGGAAATGGGATTTACATACAGAAAAGCTAAACAAAAGCCATCATTAACACCTAAAGAGAAAAAAAACAAGGTTACAATGGGCTAAGGAAAAGCAATTGTGGACTGTGGATGACTGGATGAAAGTCATATTCAGTGATGAATCGAGAATCTGCATTGGGCAAGGTGATGATGCTGGAACTTTTGTTTGGTGCCGTTCCAATGAGATTTATAAAGATGACTGCCTGAAGAGAACATGCAAATTTCCACAGTCATTAATGATATGGGGCTGCATGTCAGGTAAAGGCACTGGGGAGATGGCTGTCATTACATCTTCAATAAATGCACACGTTTATGTTGATATTTTGGACACTTTTCTAATCCCATCAATTGAAAGGATGTTTGGGGTGATGAAATCATTTTTCAAGATGATAATGCATCCTGCCATAGAGCAAACACTGTGAAAACATTCCTTGAAAAAAGACACATAATAAGGTCAATGTCATGGGCTGCAAATAGTCCGGATCTCAATCCAATGGAAAATCTTTGGTGGAAGTTGAAGAAAATGGTCGATGACAAGAGTCCAACCTGCAGAGCTGATCTGCAACAGCAATCAGAGAAAGCTGGAGCCGGATTGATGAAGAGTCCTGGTGACACTCATTAAGTCCAGGCCTCAGAGACTGCAAGCTGCTGGAAAAGCCAGAGGTGGCGCAACAAAATACTAGTGATGTGTTGGAGGTTTTATTGTTTGTTTGTTTTTCATGATTCCATAATTTTTCCCCTATGCTTGGTTAAAAAAAAATCACCATTACTGACGACCACATTATTTGTTCTTGATTTCTTTTAGTGTTTCTTAAAGCCAGAAAGTTGCCATTTGAAATGATTTCACTTTTGTGCCGTCTGTGATCAAAATAAAACAACTGAATGATAATCCTCCAAGGCCGGTGATTCCATAATTTTTGCCAGGGGTTGTATATTCAGGGAAAGCTATAGAGAGATACGTATGATTAATGAGATGATGGGCCCAGTCCTTTTGTCTGCCCTTATTCACACACTGATGTCAATCTTGATCCATGGTAAGGTTTTTAATATTAGACAGTGCTAGGACTGTCCCGTCAGAGTTGCCTTGATGCGGCGGGATGGCTTTTATGCTATTTTTGATCAGAAACAGTATCACTAAAAACTCTTATTTAAATGCACTTGCTTTTAATTTACTTAGTTACAGCATGGTTTTTGCTCACTTTTTCCTTTTTTTAGGTTTGTGTGTACTCAGGAAGAGGTATAGAGCGAAACGTATGATTAATGAGAGACGAGTGTATATTCAGGGAAAGGTATAGAGTGAAACATACAAGCGATGAGAGACGAGTGTATACTCAGGGAGAAGTATAGAGCGAAATATACAAGCAATGACAGACGAGTGTATACTCAGGAAGATGTATAGAGCGAAACATCCGTATAGGGGCGAAAAGTATGATTAATGAGAGACGAGTGTACACTCAGGAAGAAGTATAGAGAGAAACATACAAGCAATGACAGACGAGTGTATACTCAGGAGAAGTATAGAGCGAAATATACAAGCAATGACAGACGAGTGTATACTCAGGGAGAAGTATAGAGAGAAACATACAAGTAATGAGAGACGAGTGTATACTCAGGGAGAAGTATAGAGCGAAATATACAAGCAATGACAGACGAGTGTATACTCAGGGAGAAGTATAGAGAGAAACATACAAGTAATGAGAGACGAGTGTATACTCAGGAAGATGTATAGAGCGAAACATCCGTATAGAGCGAAAAGTATGATTAATGAGAGACGAGTGTACACTCAGGGAGAAGTATAGAGCGAAATATACAAGCAATGACAGACGAGTGTATACTCAGGGAGAAGTATAGAGAGAAACATACAAGTAATGAGAGACGAGTGTATACTCAGGAAGAAGTATAGAGCGAAATATACAAGCAATGACAGACGAGTGTATACTCAGGGAGATGATTTCAAGTGTAGAGATCCAGCTTCGGTAAGTAAAATCAAAATACTTTAATTGTGTCTATTAAAATGGTAACATAGCTGCAAGGACACACTCTGCCGGGAAACACCGGAGGAAGAGGGCCAAGTAGAAGACTGAAAACACTAGTTTTGGGGCATATGCATTAAGGAGGGCCAAGGAAACAGGATACTCGAGGAGAGGTATAGAGCGAAACGTAGGAACAGTGAGTGTATGCAAGGTCAGGGGCATAAACAGAGGGGAGCGATATGGAAACAGAAGTACACTCATGAAAAGATATAGAGTGAAACGTAGCAGTAAAGAGAATTCGAGACATGGTGAAGGGTCAGGGAGATATGTTATAGGCACGAATGTGGTATGGTTGATGACAGGACAGGAAGATGTACATTATATAAAGGATCAGTATGGGGTCAGGGAATAACAGATCACAGCGGTGACATGGGAAGAAATACAAAGTTATATAAAAAGAAAGGGTACATGATATGGCGGAAACTCAAACACCCCACTATCCCCCATTTTATGGTCCTCACCATCCTGGAAGACACGCTCAACATTCAGGCCATATGTGGCGCACGTCTCATAATAAGTGCAACGCTTCAGGTCATTGGACAATTTCCGCGCTCGAGAGTCGTCTATAACTCGGGGGTTGGTTGCACTGATGGCATCTGGAAAAGGAGATGAAGAAAATGATTATTCAATATCGATAACAGCAGTCTCCACATTAGTATAACTCCTCTACTAAATTCAGTACAGGGTCATTACTTCATTTAATGTTTCCAAACGGTATAATCTCCTGCCCGTCACCTCACAGGTCTCATCATCAGGAACAGATCTGTGGGCAGCACGGTATAATCTCCTGCCAGTCACCTCACAGGCCTCATCATCAGGAACAGATCTGTGAGCAGCATGGTATAATCTCCTGCCAGTCACCTCACAGGTCTCATCATCAGGAACAGATCTGTGGGCAGCACGGTATAATCTCCTGCCAGTCACCTCACAGGTCTCATCATCAGGAATAGATCTGTGGGCAGCACGGTATAATCTCCTGCCAGTCACCTCACAGGCCTCATCATCAGGAACAGATCTGTGAGCAGCATGGTATAATCTCCTGCCCGTCACCTCACAGGTCTCATCATCAGGAATAGATCTGTGGGCAGCACGGTATAATCTCCTGCCCGTCACCTCACAGGCCTCATCAGGAACAGATCTGTGGGCAGCACGGTATAATCTCCTGCCTGTCACCTCACAGGTCTCATCATCAGGAACAGATCTGTGGGCAGCACGGTATAATCTCCTGCCAGTCACCTCACAGGCCTCATCATCAGGAACAGATCTGTGAGCAGCATGGTATAATCTCCTGCCAGTCACCTCACAGGTCTCATCATCAGGAATAGATCTGTGGGCAGCACGGTATAATCTCCTGCCAGTCACCTCACAGGCCTCATCATCAGGAACAGATCTGTGAGCAGCATGGTATAATCTCCTGCCAGTCACCTCACAGGTCTCATCATCAGGAACAGATCTGTGGGCAGCACGGTATAATCTCCTGCCCCTCACCTCACAGGTCTCATCATCAGGAACAGATTTGTCAGCAGCACGGTATAATCTCCTGCCCGTCACCTCACAGGCCTCATCATCAGGAACAGATCTGTGGGCAGCACGGTATAATCTCCTGCCCTCACCTCACAGGTCTCATCATCAGGAACAGATCTGTGGGCAGCACGGTATAATCTCCTGCTCGTCACCTCACAGGCCTCCTCATCAGGAACAGATCTGTGGGCAGCACGGTATAATCTCCTGCCCGTCACCTCACAGGCCTCCTCATCAGGAACAGATCTGTGGGCAGCACGGTATAATCTCCTGCCCGTCACCTCACAGGTCTCATCATCAGGAACAGATCTGTGGGCAGCACGGTATAATCTCCTGCCCCTCACCTCACAGGCCTCATCATCAGGAACAGATCTGTGAGCAGCATGGTATAATCTCCTGCCCGTCACCTCACAGGGGTCATCATCAGGAATAGATCTGCGGGCAGCATGGTATAATCTCCTGCCCGTCACCTCACAGGTCTCATCATCAGGAACAGATCTGTGGGCAGCACGGTATAATCTCCTGCCCGTCACCTCACAGGCCTCATCATCAGGAACAGATCTGTGGGCAGCACGGTATAATCTCCTGCCCGTCACCTCACAGGTTCATCATCAGGAAAATCTGTGGGCAGCACGGTATAATCTCCTGCCGTCACCTCACAGGCCTCATCATCAGGAACAGATCTGTGAGCAGCAGGTATAATCTCCTGCCGTCACCTCACAGGTCCTCATCATCAGGAAAGATCTGTGGCAGCACGGTATAATCTCCTGCCCGTCACCTCACAGGCCTCATCATCAGGAACAGATCTGTGGGCAGCATGGTATAATCTCCTGCCCGTCACCTCACAGGCTCATCATCAGGAATAGATCTGTGGGCAGCACGGTATAATCTCCTGCCCTCACCTCACAGGTCTCATCATCAGGAACAGATCTGTGGCAGCACGGTATAATCTCCTGCCGTCACCTCACAGGCCTCATATCAGGAACAGATCTGTGGCAGCACGGTATAATCTCCTGCCCGTCACCTCCAGGTCTCATCATCAGGAAAGATCTGGGGCAGCACGGTATAATCTCCTGCCGTCACCTCACAGGCCTCACATCAGAACAGATCTGTGGCAGCAGGTATAATCTCCTGCCCGTCACCTCACAGGCTCATCATCAGGAACAGATCTGTGGCAGCACGTATAATCTCCTGCCCGTCACCTCACAGGCTCATCATCAGGAAAGATCTGTGGCAGCACGGTATAATCTCCTGCCGTCACCTCACAGGCTCATCATCAGGAACAGATCTGTGGGCAGCACGGTATAATCTCCTGCCGTCACCTCACAGGCTCATCATCAGGAACAGATCTGTGGACACGGTATAATCTCCTGCCCGTCACCTCACAGGTCTCATCATCAGAAAGATCTGTGGGCAGCACGGTATAATCTCCTGCCCGTCACCTCACAGCTCATCATCAGGAAAGATCTGTGGGCAGCACGGTATAATCTCCTGCCCGTCACCTCACAGGTCTCATCATCAGGACAGATCTGTGGGCAGCACGGTATAACCCCCCCCCCCCCCCCCCCCCCCCCCCCCCCCCCCCCCCCCCCCCCCCCCCCCCCCCCCCCCCCCCCCCCCCCCCCCCCCCCCCCCCCCCCCCCCCCCCCCCCCCCCCCCCCCCCCCCCCCCCGCCGTCACCTCACAGGCCTCATCATCAGGAACAGATCTGTGGGCAGCACGGTATAATCTCCTGCCCGTCACCTCACAGGTCTCATCATCAGGAACAGATCTGTGGCAGCACGGTATAATCTCCTGCCCGTCACCTCACAGGCCTCATCATCAGGAACAGATCTGTGAGGCAGCATGGTATAATCTCCTGCCCGTCACCTCACAGGGTTCATCATCAGGAATAGATCTGCGGGCAGCATGGTATAATCTCCTGCCCGTCACCTCACAGGTCTCATCATCAGGAACAGATCTGTGGCAGCACGGTATAATCTCCTGCCCGTCACCTCACAGGCCTCATCATCAGGAACAGATCTGTGGGCAGCACGGTATAATCTCCTGCCCGTCACCTCACAGGTATCATCATCAGGAACAATCTGTGGGCAGCACGGTATAATCTCCTGCCAGTCACCTCACAGGCCTCATCATCAGGAACAGATCTGTGAGCAGCATGGTATAATCTCCTGCCAGTCACCTCACAGGTCTCATCATCAGGAAACAGATCTGTGGCAGCACGGTATAATCTCCTGCCCGTCACCTCACAGGTCCTCATCATCAGGAACAGATCTGTGGGCAGCATGGTATAATCTCCTGCCCGTCACCTCACAGGTCTCATCATCAGGAATAGATCTGTGGGCAGCACGGTATAATCTCCTGCCTCACCTCACAGGTCTCATCATCAGAACAGATCTGTGGCAGCACGGTATATCTCCTGCCAGTCACCTCACAGGCCTCATCATCAGGAACAGATCTGTGGCAGCATGGTATAATCTCCTGCCATCACCTCACAGGTCATCATCAGGAATAGATCTGTGGGCAGCACGGTATAATCTCCTGCCAGTCACCTCACAGGCCTCATCATCAGGAACAGATCTGTGAGCAGCATGGTATAATCTCCTGCCCAGTCACCTCACAGGTCTCATCATCAGGAACAGATCTGTGGGCAGCACGGTATAATCTCCTGCCAGTCACCTCACAGGCCTCATCATCAGGAACAGATCTGTGAGCAGCACGGTATAATCTCCTGCCCGTCACCTCACAGGTCTCATCATCAGGAACAGATCTGTGGGCAGCATGGTATAATCTCCAGCCCGTCACCTCATAGGTCTCATCATCAGGAATAAATCTGCGGGCAGCACGGTATAATCTCCTGCCTGTCACCTCACAGGCATCATCATCAGGAACAGATCTGTGAGCAGCACGGTATAATCTCCTGCCCGTCACCTCACAGGTCTCATCATCAGGAACAGATCTGTGGGCAGCATGGTATAATCTCCAGCCCGTCACCTCATAGGTCTCATCATCAGGAATAAATCTGCGGGCAGCACGGTTTAATCTCCTGCCCGTCACCTCACAGGTATCATCATCAGGAACAGATCTGTGGGCAGCATGGTATAATCTCCTGCCCGTCACCTCACAGGCCTCATCATCAGGAACAGATCTGTCGGCAGCACGGTATAATCTCCTGCCTGTCACCTCACAGGCCTCATCATCAGGAATAGATCTGTGGCCAGCATGGAATTAAACAGGATGAGTGGAGAAGATTGATATACAGGATTTTAGAAGATTCCGCAGAACTTTTATTCATCTAGATCCCTGCTGCTTCGTGGCTCAGAAGTCCAGTAGGCGATACTGATTAGTGAATAACAGGCTTAGTTTTATGATTGTTCATAGAGATAATTGAATATCTGGCTATAATATTACATCACATGGCCATTAAGGAACAACCAACTGTGCCAACAGTCCACTGCATGCCTCATTCCACATCCCTGCCATGCTTCAGGGTAGGCATCGCAGAGCCTCCACCATACTTCAGTGTAAGAATCAGAGCTTCCGCCATGCTTCAGTGTAGGCATCACTTCAGCTCCCGCCATGCTTCAGTGTAGGCATCACAGAGCCTCCACCATACTTCAATGTAAGAATCAGAGCTTCCGCCATGCTTCAGTGTAGGCATCACTTCAGCTCCCGCCATGCTTCAGTGTAGGCATCACAGAGCCTCCACCATACTTCAATGTAAGAATCAGAGCTTCCGCCATGCTTCAGTGTAGGCATCACTTCAGCTCCCGCCATGCTTCAGTGTAGGCATCGCAGAGTCTCCACCATACTTCAGTGTAAGGCTAAGTGCACACGTTCAGGAATATTTGCGTTTTTTTTCGCGTTATTTCGCGGGAAAATTGCGTCAAAAACGCATGTATTAAGTATCCTATCATTTAGAATGAATTCCGCAATTTCTGTGCACATGGTGCGTTTTTTTCCGCGAAAAAAACGCATCGCGGAAAATCTAGCAACATGTCCATTAATTTTGCGGAATTCTAGCGTTTTTCCCGCTATATTATTGACCTAGAAAGTTCAGGAAAAAATCGCGGTAAAAACGCGTCAAATCCACGCAAAAAATGCACCAAAACCGCGCGTTTTTGCGGCGAAAAAAGTCCGGTTTTGCTCAGGAATATTCTGCAAACATTCTGCAAACGTGTGCACTTACCCTAAGAATCAGAGCTTCAGTGTAGGCATCGCAGAGCCTCCACCATACTTCAGTGTAAGAATCAGAGCTTCCGCCATGCTTCAGTGTAGGCATCACTTCAGCTCCCGCCATGCTTCAGTGTAGGCATCACAGAGCCTCCACCATACTTCAATGTAAGAATCAGAGCTTCCGCCATGCTTCAGTGTAGGCATCACTTCAGCTCCTGCCATGCTTCAGTGTAGGCATCACAGAGCCTCCACCATACTTCAATGTAAGAATCAGAGCTTCCGCCATGCTTCAGTGTAGGCATCGCAGAGCCTCCACCAATGCTTCAGTGTAAGAATCAGAGCTTCCGCCATGCTTCAGTGTAGGCATCACTTCAGCTCTCGCCATGCTTCAGTGTAGGCATCACAGAGCCTCCACCATACTTCAATGTAAGAATCAGAGCTTCCGCCATGCTTCAGTGTAGGCATCGCAGAGCCTCCACCAATGCTTCATGGTAAGAATCAGAGCTTCCACCATGCTTCAGTGTAGGCATCACTTCAGCTCTCGCCATGCTTCAGTGTAGGCATCACAGAGCCTCCACTATACTTCAATGTAAGAATCAGAGCTTCCGCCATGCTTCAGTGTAGGCATCACTTCAGCTCTCGCCATGCTTCAGTGTAGGCATCACAGAGCCTCCACCATACTTCAATGTAAGAATCAGAGCTTCCGCCATGCTTCAGTGTAGGCATCGCAGAGCCTCCACCAATGCTTCAGTGTAAGAATCAGAGCTTCCGCCATGCTTCAGTGTAGGCATCACTTCAGCTCTCGCCATGCTTCAGTGTAGGCATCACAGAGCCTCCACCATACTTCAATGTAAGAATCAGAGCTTCCGCCATGCTTCAGTGTAGGCATCATTTCAGCTCTCGCCATGCTTCAGTGTAGGCATCACAGAGCCTCCACCATACTTCAATGTAAGAATCAGAGCTTCCGCCATGCTTCAGTGTAGGCATCACTTCAGCTCTCGCCATGCTTCAGTGTAGGCATCACAGAGCCTCCACCATACTTCAATGTAAGAATCAGAGCTTCCGCCATGCTTTAATCTAAGCATCACAGAGACCCCAACCATGCCATATTTCATCTCTTCAGAAAGGTAAAGTCGTGACAGGAAACTTGACTACTGTCTACCGCCTGGGATCTCATAAACTTCTAAAAAACCCAGCACATCCCACAACCAACCCCCATATGAGCTCATCAAGGGGGAGTGTAGGCGCAACCTTGATCTAATAAAAATTAGTTTGGGTGTTTATTATTTTTTATTTTCTGGAAGACACCGTTATTTGTGAGAGTTACATTTTTCCAAATCTGAGTGCTTCCCTATATAAAGATAAGAGCCATTCCTGCAACATCAGGTTTAATACTTCTTTCGTTATTGCTTTTTCTTTTATGTAATTGTATACATTGTATTGTTTTGTTCTCATTTTGTAAAATCTTTGCATATTTTTAAATACACTGCCTATCTTTCTGGTTTAAGATGGCCGCCGGACAAGTCCTTGAGGGGAGATATGTGTCATCGTGGCTATTAGCTGCGGTGATGTGAACTCGGAGGTATGCTCCAGCACTGAGAGGATTGTTTGGGCCGCTCCAGGGCCGGGTTTTACGAGAAGTCATAAGAGATGTGTGGGAATGACCGCTCACATATCCCCACCCCAGGGGCGTGTTTTGCTGAATAAAATGGAGGCCAATTTCCTCAGTCAGAGTCTGTGGCTGGAGGTGTGGAGACCTCCATGGTGTGTGTTGTAAAAGATAGTGACCTGTGAGGGCGGACCCGCTGTACCACAAGGACTGTGTACCTTTTTTTTCCTGTTTGTTACTGTGTGCCAGAAAAGGCTGTTCACTTGTTTGCTTTTATAACCAGAGAAGCTTATGCCATATGAATAAAGTTGCTGGGACACTTCAGTGATCCCGCCTCATGTCCCTACCTCCACTGGAGTGAGTACAGATCCCTACAATTGGTGCTAGAATCACGGGCACGAATCCCAAGAGACAGTGTGACCACTACCGATACCACATATCCTGGGTTAAATCTGTTGCAAGCCAGCAAGCATTGCCAGACAAGATGGAAGACCTGCTCAAATACTTGGTCCAGTCACAGCAGCAGCACGAGCCAACAGGCTGTTGTTACAGCAGATCCAGCAGGAGCAACAGCAACAGATGCAGCTTCTGGCAACCGCCATCCAGGGCAGGACGAGCGCCTCAACCCAAAGTCCGGATAATGAGGCCCACGTCCGGAAGGCGGTAAGACATGCGTTGCAGAAAATGACCCCCTCGGACGACGTTGAGGCCTTCTTGACGGTGTTTGAGAGGGTCGCCGAGAGGGAGAAACTTCCGCCAGAGCAGTGGGCCGAGGTACTGGCACCATGCTTGAAAGGGGAACCCCAGAAGGCGTACTATGACTTGACTTTGCAGGACGCCAAAGAATATCACAAGCTAAAAAGCTGATATTCTCGCACGCTTAGGGGTGAAAATGACTATCAAGGCACAGCAGGTTCACCGCTGGGCGTAACACTGGGACTAACCGCCTCACTCCCAAGTGTTCAACCTGTTGCACCTGGTCCAGAAGTGGCTGCAACCAGAGTCCTCTACACCCGCCCAGATGGTAGAGCGGTTGGTGATGGACCGGTTTGAGCACTCCCTGCCGAGGCCCATACAGACTTGGGTTGCCCAGGGTGATCAACGGAATGCCGATGAACTGGTCGGACTGGTCGAGAGATACCAGGGAATGGAAGGATCCTTGGGAAGGCAGCCCACTCCATACTGGGAGTCACAATAGGGGGCGGAGTCCCAAAAAGGGGTGGGGCGTCCAAGGTCAAAAGGGGCGAGGGAGGTGGTGCCCAAGGTCCCCTCAGGTGAAGTTATTTACTGAGGTGCCAAGGGCCAGGTCATATAGCCGCCCGTTGTCCCATGACCACTGAGCCAATTGCCTGCAGCACGGGACGGCGCTGCTCTTATTTTGCCTACCAGTCTGCAGTGCTGTTCCCCAAACAGGAGAGGGGCCGCAAGCGTATCCTGTGACAGTAAACGGGGTACAAGTGACTGGTTTGCTGGACTCGGCAAGTTTGGTAACTCTAGTGAGGTCCACAATGGCTGATTCCTGGAAAGAGGATGGGCGTCCGCTGTATCCAAGGTGATGCAAAGGACGATCCTGTGGCTCAGGTGGTCATTAACACAAGCTGTGGCACTGAGTCAAATGAGGTCGGCGTGGTCAAGAATCTATTGCATCCTTTTATAATAGGGCGGGTCTTTGTGTTGTTTTGGGACTTGTGGGGAAAAGGGAGGAAGTCTGGTTGCCCTGACAACAGCCAGATCGCTCCTAAAAGAAACCTCATCGCAAGCTGCAGATGACAGGTTTCCGTTATGCATGCATGTTGGCGAAGAGGATGAGGCAGCATCCACTGAGGCCAACGTCCCTGAGCTGGAGGTGACCGGGGGAAACTTTGGGGACCGTCCGAGCTCAGTGATTTAACTCTAAAAAGGGGCTTTTGAAATTGTAACAGTACTTAATGGTGTAGCTCAAGAGCCGGGGACTGACACTCGCTACCCACATTTTGCCAGGAATGGGAGATGCTATATCGCGTCACCAAGCTGAGAGGGGAGGCAATTGAGCAATTACTGGTGCTAGGGCCACAGTACTAGACATGGCCCATACACGTGTTAGGTGGTCACCTGGGCGTAGAAAAAACAGGAACGGATCCTCCAGAGGATCTACTGGCCCGGTTGTCCCCGCGATATTGTGAATTTCTGTAGGTCCTGTCCCACCTGCCAGCTAATATCCCCAGTGGCCCATTTTCGGCCCTTGGTGCCGTTGCCCATTATTGAGGTACCGTTTGATTGCATAGCCATAGATCTAGTAGGACCCCTGTCAAGTCTGCCAGAGGACATCAGTATATCCTGATGATACTGGACTATGCTACACGATACCCGGAGGCCATTCCACTACACAACACCTTCGCCAAGTGTATCGCCTAAGAGTTGGTCCATGTCTTCTCTAGAACGGTGTTGCCTAAAGAGTTCCTGACTGACCAAGGGACACCATTTATGTCAAAAGTGATGAAGGAGTTGTGCAAAACCCTGCAAATCACACAACTCCGGACCTCAGTCTACCATCTCCAGATGGATAGCTTGGTAAAAAGGTTCAATAAAACCTTAAAGGCCATGCTAAAGAAAGCAGTGGAGAAGGACGGCCGAGACTGGGACTGTCTGCTTCCTTACCTGTTCTCCATCCAGGAAGTTCTCCAAGCTTCCACTGGCTTCTCCAATTTGAATTGTTCTATGGATGACACCCTCAAGGGCTCCTGGATGTGGCTAAGGAATCCTGGGAGGCTGAAACCACCCCCTATAGAAGCGTGGTAGAGCATGTCACCCAGATGCAAGAGAGGATTGCCAACACGATGCCCATTGTGAAGAAGCACCTCCTCAAGGCTCAGGAAGCCAAGTCCAGGGTGTATAACAGGTCAGCCAGGGTAAGACAGTTCATCCCAGGGGATTGAGTACTTGTGCTGGTACCCATAGTGAAGACCAAATTCCTGGCCAAGTGGCAGGGTCCTTATGAGGTAGTGGAGAGAGTTGGTGAGGTCAACTACAAAATCCACCAACCGGGGAAGCGGAAGCCCTACCAGGTGTACCACGTGAACCTGATCAAACCATGGCAGAACAGAGAACCCGTGGAAGCTCTTTGTCTGATGGCCAAGTCTAAGGTCGGTGCGGAAGATGTTAAGGTGGCAGACACCTTGTCTCCCTCGCAGAAGCAGCAGTGCCGAGAGTTGCTACAGCGCAACTGTTCTCAGATCTTCCGGGTTGTACGAAGGTCATAGAGAATGACGTCCTGACGGAGTCTCATGTCTGGGTCAACTTAAAGCCATACTGGATTCCCAAAGCACGCTGAGAGGTGATCTCCAAGGAAGTGAAATGGATGCTGAGCTTGGGAGTCAGAGGAATCCAAGAGTGGCTAGTCCAGCCCAATAGTACAAGTGCCAAAACTAGTTGGGGAATTGTTATTCTGCAATGACTGTACGAAGCTGAACGAGGTTTCTAAGACCGATCTCTACCCGATGCCCCGGGTGGATGAATTAATTGAGAGGCTAGGGCCAGTTCGTTACATTACTACCCTTGACCTCACAAAAGGGTATTGGCAAATTCCCATGTCCCAGGGTGCCAAAGAAAAGACTGCTGCTCTGACAAACTGGTGGCAGCGGTGGGTTTTCCGTGATCTTTTTGGTGTTACCCGTGAGAGACCTTCACCATTCAGCATGCTCCTTGCTGTTCAAACTAAAACCTCAGTGACTGCTACCACCAAATCTTGCTTCAGGTCTCCTTCAGTCACTGAAGGGTTTTTGACTACATGACTAAGGAATCTGGTGGCAGTTGATCACAATATTCTCATCCTTCCATATCCAGGTAGTGAAGCCAGTGAGCTTCTTCTTTCTGCCATATCCAGGTAGTGCAGTCGAAGACCGTTTCCTCTTTCTGCCAGGTCCAGGAATTGTAGCTGGGGGAGGATTCTTCTTTCTGCAATGCTCAGGTAATGCAGCCAGTGATTGCTTATTCTGTAAGCAACATCCAGGTAGCATAGTGACTGCTCTCTCTTTCTGTCAGGTCCAGGTAGAAAAGCCGGTGACGGCTTCTTCTCTCTGCCATCTCCAGGCAGTGTAGCCGGTGACGGCTTCTTCTGTCTGCTATCTCCAGGCAGTGTAGCCGGTGACCGCTTCTTCTGTCTGCTATCTCCAGGCAGTGTAGCCGGTGACAGCTTCTTCTGTCTGCCATCTCCAGGCAGTGTAGGCGGTGACCGCTTCTTCTGTCTGCTATCTCCAGGCAGTGTCGCCTGTTATGTTTCGGTAACTGGAGTATTACCGCTTTTGCTATTTCTCCTCAGAGAGGCTGGAACCTATTGGATTGCAGTAACCTGAACTAACCACACAACTAGAGGTAGCCGTGGAGCGTTCCTACGTTGATCCTAGATGCCTCGTCACAGCCTGAGAGATAACTACACCTAAAGGCAGAAAGATGAAAGCTATCTGCCCAGGAGCAGATCCCCAAAGAAAATAGGAAGCCCCCAAACATGTAATGGCTGTTAGACAAGAAGAAAGCACGGACACAGACAGAAAATAGAATGAGCAAACGCTGGGGCCCAATCTGTCTAGACAGAAAAGTACAGGAAAGAATTCTGACTGCAATCCAACAAAAACCCTAACAAAAATACCAACACTTCTGATTGCCAAAAAACCTGAGATCACACAATCTCATCCACCTAAATCAGATCTCTGGTGTAACAAAACGCTATTCAGCAAATAAAAAGTATCAAAAGAGCAAAGCAAAAGTGCAGACACAAACGGAGCACAATTGCAGCGCCAGACCCCCAAAAGGGGACAGGCTGCAGTCCACTGCAGGCAGCAAACCAGCAGAGAAAATCAAACAGAGAAAAAAACAGCAAACACTTATCTGAAGGAGAGCAGGAAACTAGCAGTGCTTCAAGCAATACCAGAAGGAACAATTGATAACCGGCAAGGCTGCTGGAAACTCAGACCACTTATATCCTACCATTCAGCACCAGCTGAAAGCCATTCATTAATCAGTTCTTTACCCTCAGCAACCACCGGAGGGAGCCCGAGCTCAGAAGCCGCCTACAGCATATTCACAACAGTAGCCGGTGACGGCTTCTTCTGTCTGCTATCTCCAGGCAGCGTAGCCAGTGATAGCTTCTTCTGTTGTGAATGGGTTTGAGATGAGTTCTGAGCAGAGGCTCCCTCTGGTGGTTACAAGCGGTACTAGTGAGGATTGGGAATCAGGTGTTACTGATTGGTCTTATTTAAGGGAATCATTTTCCCATCAGGGTTGCCGGTGATCAATTGTTCTGGTCTGAATCCTTTATTCCAGTTTCCCTTGTAGCCTGCTGTGTCGTGTCTGCATCTCCTGCTATCAGATAAGACAATTTCTTCTTTTGTGTTTTTGCTATATTTTTGCATTTTGTCCTGCACTTCTGTGGGGGCCTTCAGGGTCCCCTCCGGGGGCTTTTGCCCTCTCAGTTTGTTTCAGCCACTGTGTTTTGTACTTTTGCTTTTTCCAGTTTTTTCAGTGGCTGCTGTTTTTGTTACACCAGAGAGCTAATTTAGGTGGTAGAGGTCGTGTGATCTCAGGTGATTTTGAAATTAGTAGAGTTGGTGTTTTTCAGGGTTTTCTGGGATTGCAGTAAGTACCCTTCCTGTCCTTTTCTATTTAGATAGTTTGGGCCCCAGCGTTTGCTCATACTATTTTCTTTCTGTGTCAGTATTTCCTCGTCTAACCGCCATTACATGTTTGGGGGCTTTCTATTATCTTTGGGTTCTGCTCCGGGGCAGATAGTTTTCCTATTTCTATCTTTAGGTGTAGTTAGTTTCTCAGGCTGTGACGAGGCGTCTAGGACCATCGTAGGAACGCTCCACGGCTGCCTCTAGTTGTGGTGGTTAGTCAGGGTACTGCAATCCCATAGATTCCAACTGCTCTGGTGTATTTCCTTTTTTACCTGCACTCCTCAGCTACCGTAACATAACAGTATCACCGGCCATAAAAATTGTATGGTACTCACAGAAGGGAAAAATATTTTGAAGGAAGAAAAGTTGTCAGAGATATTTTTCTGTTTGTTGCATTTTTTTCCCTCTGTATCTCTGGGTGCTGGGGAGGATCTTTTCTCTCAATGGAGTTTGCACAGTTGTCTGGCCGTGTGGATCAGCTTGCCACTGAGGTTCAGAGTATTGCTGCATATCTTGCTAGGTTGCCTGTTGTGGAACCTAGGATTCCATGCCAGATTTGTTTTTAGGGGATCGAGCTAAGTTTCAGAATTTCAAAAATAATTGTAAATTGTTTCTTGCCTTAAAATCTAAGTCCTCAGGAAACGCAGCGCAGCAGGTTCAAATTGTCATCTCTCTCCTGCGCGGCGATCCTCAGGATTGGGCTTTTTCCCTGACACCTGGGGATCCTGTTTTGAGTGATGTTGATGCGTTTTTTCAGGCTTTGGGGTTATTGTACGATGAGCCTAATGTCACTGATCAAGCTGAAAAAGCCTTGTTGGCATTAAATCAGGGCTTGATGACGCTGAGTTATACTGTCAGAGATTCCGTAGGTGGGCAGTCCTGACCAAATGGAATGACGACGCTTTGGCGGCCCTTTTCCGGAAGGGTCTGTCGGATAATGTAAAGGATGTTATGGTGGGATTCCCTGTCCCCTCTGGTCTCAATGATTCTATGTCATTAGCGATTCAAATTGACAGACGTTTGCGTGAGCGGAGAAGTATGCGTGGAGTGGTGTTGCCTTGTGAGCCAGCTGCTGAGCCCATGCAGTGTGATGGAGTGGTGTCTGGGGCACAGCGTCATGAGTTTCGAAAGCGCAATGGGTTATGTTTCTACTGTGGTGATGCCTCTCATGCTATTTCAGTCTGCCCTAAGCGGGGAAGACATTTTGCACGCTCAGTTGTCTTGGGTAGTGTTCAGACTAAGTTTTTATTAACTGTCACTCTGATATGCTCTCTGTCCTCATTTTCTGCTCAGGCTTTCGTTGATTCTGGAGCAGCTATTAACCTGATGGATTATGATTTTGCTAAACGTTGGATTTCCCTTGATACCCCTACAGAAGTCTATTCCCCTACTGGGGATCGATTCTACCCCTTTGGCTGAGAATAAACCCCAGTTTTCTACTCAGGTGATAATGAGGGTTGAACCTGATCACCAGGAGTGCTGCAAATTTTTGGTTCTATATAATCTGCATGACATTATCGTGCTGGGTTTCCCTTGGTTACAGTCTCATAATCCTGTTTTGGATTGGAAATCTGTGTCTGTAACCAGTTGGGGCTGCCAATGTGTTAATACCAACACTCCTGTTTTTTCTGCCTCCCCCCAGGCTGAGGATGTTCCTGACTTTTTGTTTGATTTTTCTGATGTGTTTAGCGAAAGTAAATCTGCATCCTTACCTCCCCATAGGAGCTATGACTGCGCTATTGAATTAGTGCCAGGTAGTAAATTCCCTAAGGGTCGCCTTTTTAACTTGTCTGTACCTGAACATGACGCTATGCGGTCTTATATCAAGGAATCATTGGAGAAGGGTCATATCAGACCATCCTCTTCACCCTTAGGTGCCGGTTTTTTCTTTGTGGCCAAAAAAGATGGTTCATTAAGGCCGTGTATTGATTATCGTCTCTTGAACAATATTACTGTGAAATATCAATACCCGTTACCCTTGATTTCTGACCTGTTTTCCAGGGTGAAAAACGCTACTTGGTTTACCAAGCTTGACCTCAGGGGGGCGTATAACCTTATTCGCATTAAGCACGGGGATGAATGGAAGACGGCATTTAACACCCCTGAAGGGCATTTTGAGTACCTTGTGATGCCCTTTGGGCTCACTAATGCTCCTTCCGTCTTCCAGTCCTTCATGAATGACATTTTCAGGGATTTTGTGGACAAGTTTCTGATTGTTTATTTGGATGATATCTTGATTTTTTCCAATGATTGGGACTCTCATGCGAAACATGTTCGAACTGTATTCCAGATTTTGAGAGAGAATGCTCTGTATGTGAAGGGATCAAAGTGTCTTTTTGGCGTACAGAAGATCTCATTTCTGGGATTCATTTTGTCCCCATCTGTTATTGAAATGGACCCGGTCAAGGTTCAGGCCATCTGTGATTGGGTCCAACCTACTTCATTAAAGGCTCTTCAGAGATTTTTGGGTTTTGCCAATTTTTATCGTAAATTTATTGGTAATTTCTCTGTTATTGTTAAACCATTAACTGATTTGACCAGAAAGGGTTCTGATGTGGTGAATTGGCCTCCTGAGGCAGTCTCTGCGTTTCAGGAACTTAAGCAGAGATTCACTTCTGCTCCTGTTCTACGGCAGCCTGATGTTTCTCTGCCATTTCAGGTGGAGGTTGATGCCTCTGAAATTGGGGCAGGTGCCGTTTTGTCCCAAAAAGATCCAGAGACCTCTAAAAGTAACCCTTGTGCCTTTTTCTCTCGAAAATTTTCTCCTACTGAACGCAATTATGACGTGGGTAATCGGGAGTTATTGGCCATGAAGTGGGCTTTTGAAGAGTGGAGACATTGGCTGGAGGGAGCCAAACATCAGGTGGTGGTCCTTACGGACCATAAGAATCTGGTCTATCTGGAATCTGCCAAGCGACTCAATCCTAGACAGGCCAGGTGGGCCTTGTTTTTCACACGTTTTAATTTTGTGGTTTCCTTTCTTCCTGGCACTAAGAATGTTAAGGCGGATGCCCTCTCGAGGAGTTTCCTTGCGGACTCTCCTGAGCTATCTGATCCCTCTGTTATTTTGAAGGAGGGTGTAGTTCTTTCCGCCATCTCGCCCAATTTGAGACTTGCTCTGGAGGGGTGTCAGGAGGATAGGCCCGAGCGCTGCCCTGTTGGAAAATTGTTTGTCCCGGACCAATGGAAAAAGAGTGTGATGTCTGAGATTCATTGTTCCGCATTGGCTGGGCATCCCGGAATTTTTGGTACCAGAGACTTGGTTAGTCGGTCCTTTTGGTGGCCTACCTTGTCTCGCGATGTCAGGGAATTTGTGCAGTCCTGCGGGACTTGCTCTCGCTCCAAGCCTTGCTCTCGCTCTAGTGGTTTGTTGATGCCATTGCCTGTGCCCAAGAGACCATGGACCCATATCTCTATGGATTTCATTTCCGATCTTCCTGTTTCTCAGAGAATGACCACCATCTGGGTAATTTGTGATAGGTTTTCCAAAATGATACATCTTGTGCCATTACCTAAGTTGCCTTCCTCCTCTGAATTGGTGCCGTTGTTCCTTCAGCACGTGGTTCGTTTACACGGCATTCCTGAGAACATTGTGTCTGACAGAGGAGTCCAGTTTGTTTCCAGATTTTGGAGGACTTTTTGTTCTAAACTGGGTGTTCAATTGTCTTTCTCCTCGGCATTTCATCCTCAGACCAATGGTCAAACTGAGAGAACAAACCAGACATTGGAGACTTATCTAAGATGCTTTGTGTCTGCTGATCAGGATGACTGGGTCTCTTTTTTGCCTTTGGCTGAGTTTGCTCTTAATAATAGGGCTAGCTCTGCCACTTTGATGTCTCCGTTTTTCTGTAAATTTTGGGTTTCACCCTCGATTTTCTTCAGGACAGACGGAGGCTTCTGTCTGTCCAGGTGTTGACTCTGTTGTTGAGCGTATGCAGCAGATTTGGGACCAGGTAGTGGAGAGGTTGTCCCTCTCTCAGGAGAAGGCCCAGCGGTTTGCTAACCGGCATAGGACTGATGGTCCTCGGTTTAAAGTGGGGGACTTGGTCTGGTTGTCCTCAAAGAATATTCCTATGAGAGTAGCATCTCCTAAATTTAAGCCTAGGTTCATTGGACCTTATAAGATCATGGAGATTATTAATCCTGTTTCTTTTCGTTTGCTTCTTCCAGGGACATTTAAGATCCATAACGTGTTCCACAAGTCCTTGTTGAAGAGGTTTGTTGAGCCAGTGGTTCCTGCTGCTGTGCCTCCTGACCCTGTTTTGGTTGAGGGCAATCTGGAGTATGTGGTTGAGAAAATATTGGATTCTCGTTTTTCTAGACGAAGACTCCAGTATTTGGTTAAATGGAGAGGTTATGGTCAGGAAGATAATTCTTGGGTGTTTGCTTCGGACATCCATGCTAGGAGACTTATCCGTGCGTATCATAGAACTCATCCTGACCGACCTGGTTGCTCAAATGAGGGTTCGGTGACCCCTCCTCAAGGGGGGGGTACTGTTGTGAATGGGTTTGAGATGAGTTCTGAGCAGAGGCTCCCTCTGGTGGTTACAAGCGGTACTAGTGAGGATTGGGAATCAGGTGTTACTGATTGGTCTTATTTAAGGGAATCATTTTCCCATCAGGGTTGCCGGTGATCAATTGTTCTGGTCTGAATCCTTTATTCCAGTTTCCCTTGTAGCCTGCTGTGTCGTGTCTGCATCTCCTGCTATCAGATAAGACAATTTCTTCTTTTGTGTTTTTGCTATATTTTTGCATTTTGTCCTGCACTTCTGTGGGGGCCTTCAGGGTCCCCTCCGGGGCTTTTGCCCTCTCAGTTTGTTTCAGCCACTGTGTTTTGTACTTTTGCTTTTTCCAGTTTTTTCAGTGGCTGCTGTTTTTGTTACACCAGAGAGCTAATTTAGGTGGTAGAGGTCGTGTGATCTCAGGTGATTTTGAAATTAGTAGAGTTGGTGTTTTTCAGGGTTTTCTGGGATTGCAGTAAGTACCCTTCCTGTCCTTTTCTATTTAGATAGTTTGGGCCCCAGCGTTTGCTCATACTATTTTCTTTCTGTGTCAGTATTTCCTCTTGTCTAACCGCCATTACATGTTTGGGGGCTTTCTATTATCTTTGGGGTTCTGCTCCGGGGCAGATAGTTTTCCTATTTCTATCTTTAGGTGTAGTTAGTTTCTCAGGCTGTGACGAGGCGTCTAGGACCATCGTAGGAACGCTCCACGGCTGCCTCTAGTTGTGGTGGTTAGTCAGGGTACTGCAATCCCATAGATTCCAACTGCTCTGGTGTATTTCCTTTTTTACCTGCACTCCTCAGCTACCGTAACATAACATTCTTCTGTCTGCTATCTCCAGGCCGTGTAGCCGGTGACGACTTCTTCTGTCTGCTATCTCCAGGCAGTGTAGCCGGTGACGGCTTCTTCTCTCTGCCATCTCCAGGCAGTGTAGCCGGTGACGGCTTCTTCTCTCTGCCTGTAAGGTTCTTTGTCTCTGTTGACATGTTCCTTGAAACTCAGTTTTCCGTCGGCCATTTTGCTTTCTGTCTTTCTGCAGCTCTTGCCCTCAGTTAATATGGAGTTTCCAGTTTTCATGTTCCCGCCCTGATTCTTCCCTCTTGCTTCTTAAGCAGCCTCAGCTGAACAATCAGTGCTCCTGAATCAAGCCTCAGTCAGTCTGTGACCTGACTTCTGGAAACCTTGGACTTGTACTCCAGCTGTTCCCTACTGAGGAACCTTGGAACACTTTTGGACTCTGGAAACCTGCTGTTTGGTGAATCCATGTTTGCAGAGGAATTACGGTACAGAGAAGAGATCCTGAACCTGCTTTGGAGATTTATTGTAGTGCTTGAAGTTACTCTGGCCTGCTGTGTCTCCTGTCGCTGTTCCTGCAAACTGTGTGAACTTTTCAGCATGCTTGTATGAAGTAATACAAGTCATTTCATTTCAACATATGTCTCCTGTGTTTTCCTCGCACCCAAGCACAAGACGCTATAGGAACTGTACACTATACATGACACTGCCATCTCCAGGCAGTGTAGCCGGTGACGGCTTCTTCTCTCTGCCATCTCCAGGCAGTGTAGCCAGTGACGGCTTCTTCTCTCTGCCATCTCCAGGCAGTGTAGCCGGTGACAGCTTCTTCTGTCTGCTATCTCCAGGCAGTGTAGCCGATGACAGCTTCTTCTGTCTGCTATCTCCAGGCAGTGTAGCCGATGACAGCTTCTTCTGTCTGCTATCTCCAGGCAGTGTAGCCGGTGACGACTTCTTCTGTCTGCTATCTCCAGGCAGTGTAGCCGGTGACGGCTTCTTTCCTCTGCTATCTCCAGGCAGTGTAGCCGGGGACGGCTTCTTCTCTCTGCCATCTCCAGGCAGTGTAGCTGGTGACGGCTTCTTCTCTCTGCCATCTCCAGGCAGTGTAGCCGGTGACGGCTTCTTCTCTCTGCCATCTCCAGGCAGTGTAGCCAGTGACGGCTTCTTCTCTCTGCCATCTCCAGGCAGTGTAGACGGTGACAGCTTCTTCTGTCTGCTATCTCCAGGCCGTGTAGCTGTGATGGCTTCTTCTGTCTGCTATCTCCAGGCAGTGTAGCCGGTGACGGCTTCTTCTCTCTGCCATCTCCAGGCAGTGTAGCCGGTGACAGCTTCTTCTGTCTGCTATCTCCAGGCAGTGTAGCTGATGACAGCTTCTTCTGTCTGCTATCTCCAGGCAGTGTAGCCGATGACAGCTTCTTCTCTCTGCAATCTCCAGGCAGTGTAGGCGGTAACAGCTTCTTCTGTCTGCTATCTCCAGGCAGTGTAGCCGGTGACGGCTTCTTCTGTCTGCTATCTCCAGGCAGTGTAGCCGGTGACCGCTTCTTTTGTCTGCTATCTCCAGGTAGTGTAGCTGGTCACAGCTGCTTCTCTCTGCCATGTCCAAGTAGTGTAGCTGGTGCTGTTATGTGACCTCTGCTTACAGCTTTATCTCTAGGAAAACTCAATGCTGCTGGACCTTTCTCCTTTGTACAATGATCTCTTATGTTTTCGTAACTTTCTCTTGTCTTCCCATATTTCTAACATGCAATCACTGGTCACTGACCGTTCGCCAGTATTTGATGCATTTCTCTCATGATTGCTAATCAATGGATTTTTACATTTGGTGCTTAAGAAAAGCGGCTCTGTGAGGACACAGCATTGTATCTTAATTACCCAGACGTCTATTTTCAGCAAGCCTGGAGGAATAGACTGAAGGTACTGCCACACTTAGCGATCTCGTTAGCGATCTCGATAACGACGCAAGCTAACGAGATCGTTGGTGTGATCGCTTTTAGGTCGCTAGTAGCTGCCAAACAGGAGAGCTCATAAACGACTCATCAGCGGTCAGCGATCTCTTTAACGACTTTGGCGGTCGTTAGGATCTGTCATTAGCATGTACTGAGCGCTTCTGATTCATAGGAATTTCCAGCATCGCTCCTGCTCTCTGCGTCCTGCTAGCCTGCTTTGCAACTTCTGCGATCCTCTCTGTGACGCAAAAGAGAACGTACAGATATTGCGATCCACTCCGTGACGGTAAAAATCATATGCGTCACAAACGAGGTCGCTCGTCGTTCGCAAAAGGTGCCAAACACAGCGATATAGGCTCACCAGCGGGACGCCAACAATCAAAAAACGGTCCACAACGCTAGTGAGCGATCAGCGACATCACAGCAGGGGCCACATCGTTGTTACATGCCACACACGAGGTCGCTAACGAGATCGCTAAATAGTGACGTTTTAGCGATCTCGTTAGCGATCTCGCTTAGTGTGGCATTGTCACGCTGTATAGCAGATATATATATATATATATATGTATGTGATGACAGTAATCTATATCAAAAGGGCAACATACTATATAACATGCGCATAGATATATGATAACATAGAATTACCTGACAGAATGTCCAGTGGGTCAATACGGAATCCGTTATACGCTGTCTCCGGCTAGAGGGTGACCGGGGTCTATGCTGACCCTAAACTGGGGTCCTAACTAATCCCTCTACCTGGAGGTACTGTTAAAGGTACAGAGGTCCAGGCCACCAGCGTAAACCCTGTCTCCTATCAATCCCTGCCAACTGTAATCTAGTCCTAAGAAGGACCCTGATTACCACCAAAGGGAATGAACAGGTAACGGTTAATGAACAGAAAGACATACAAGAAAGACAAGAAATAAAGTAAATAAAGTCTTACATACAACACTCACACACAGTAGGAACACCTAAGGTCTCAGAGATAAACTATAAGCTATAAGAGTAAAAACAACTAAGGAGCTCTTAGCTTAAGTATTCTCAGAACCGAACCAGTCTGCTAGACTACATGAATGCTTTCACCGGCATCTAACAAGCAGACTGGCAGGTATATGAAGGAATCTAACTAGAACATAATCAAAAGCAGCCGGGCGAGGCTGGACCTAGTCTTAGCAAAGAGCTAGGTAAAATTAACTCCCTCATTACCAAACACAAAGAAACAGCAACTCAGCTGTGAGAAGTCAGAGTGTGTAATCGCGACGATCCTCGTGGCGATACACCCATGACAGTACCCCCCCCTCTACAAGGGGACTCCGGACCCTCAGGGCCAGGTCTGCCCGGGTGAGTTGTGTGAAAGGTCCGAACCAATCGATCTGCGTTAACATCAGACGCAGGGACCCACGTCCTCTCCGCAGGACCATACCCCCTCCAATGAACCAAGTACTGAAGGGATCGGCGACTGAGACGTGAGTCAATGATTTTCGACCCATGAAATTCCACGTTATCATTGACCACCACTGAAGGAGGAGGTAGAGGTGACGGTATGACTGGTGCCACATACTTTTAAGTAATGACTTGTGAAACACATTATGAATTTTAAACGTAGGAGGGAGGTCCAGACGAAATGCCACAGGATTAATTATGGAACTGATCCTGTACGGCCCGATGAATCTGGGACCCAACCTCCAGGAGGAAACTTTAAGTTTTATATTCCTGGTAGACAACCAAACCAGATCGTTCACCTTCAGATCTAGACCAGAAACTCTCCCCCTATCAGACATCCGTTTGTAACGGTTCCCCGTAACCTTCAGTCTTAACCAATCTGGAACTATCAGTCTCCCTGGAAGTCCCCCAGGGGCGTCCCCCTGAGCCCCCAATACCTCCCCCTCAAGCTCAGAGCATACAGCTGACACTACAACTCCCTCCTGAGGAATAGGAACCGGATCATCCGTCTTCCCGGCCCCTGGGAAAGTACGAGATAAGGCATCAGGAAGCAACTTTATTGAGCAGTCATATGCGCGATGAGGAGGTAACTCTTTACACCCCTCCTCTGAGAACATCTCCCCAAAGTCCTCCAGAAAAGGAGACAAAGTCCTAGGCACAACCGCACCGATGACCGTGCTCATGCAGTTATTCCTGCAAAATTCACCCCACTGGCTTATCTTTCCGGATTGCCAATCAATCACTGGGTTATGTTTAGCCAACCAAGGAAGTCCCAACACAATAGGAGTGGGTAGACCCTCCAACACATAACAAGACAATTGCTCTTTATGTATTGCCCCTACTCGAAGATCTATGTTATGAACAGCTTGTACCAAGCTACCTTGACCGAGAGGTCTAGAATCAATAGATACTATAGGGACCGGTTTGGCCAATACACTCAGTTGCATACCATGCACCTGGGCAAACCGAGCGTCCACCAGATTAGCCCCGGACCCACTATCAAGAAAAACAGAAATCCTCTCAGTTCTAGTACCAATCACCACCTCCGCAGGCACGAGAAACTGAGAGGGATTTGGGGACGAAATACACACTCCCAGGTTAACTCCTTTGCTCAAAGAGGCCCGGATGGACACCCCCCAACAAAATGTCCCTCTCTCCCGCAAAAGAAACACCTTCTAGTCTTGCGGTACACCGCCGATTCCCTCCTACAAAAAGATGTCCCTCCAACTGCATGGGTTCCTCAGAACAGACCAGGGGAACCTCAGTATAAGGGACTTTAGTAGTAGGTGGAGTCATCACGGGAGGCGGAGTTACCTCGCGTCTTCCCCGAATTCGTCTATCAATGCGAATAGCGAGGGCCATAGCAGCCTCCAGTGATGGAGGAGAATCATACTGAGCCAACACATCTTTTAATTTGTCAGACAACCCTTGACAAAACTGGCTCCTAAGAGCTGGGTCATTCCACTGAGTATCTGTTGCCCATCTACGGAACTCAGAAGAATATTCCTCCGCTGGACGATTTCCTTGCCGTATTTTACGTAACCTTGTTTCAGCAAGGGAAACTCGATCCGGATCATCATATACCAGACCCAGGGCAGTAAAAAATCGATCCACTGACTGGAGATCTGGGAGCCTGGAGGAATAGAGAACGCCCAAGATTGAGGGTCCCCTTGTAAGAGCGAGATAACAATTCCCACCCTCTGCTCTTCACTCCCAGATGACCGAGGCCGCAGCCGAAAGTACAATTTACATGCCTCCCGGAAAGTAAAAAATTTGTCCCCCCACCAGTGAACCTGTCCGGGAGAGCAACCTTAGGTTCAGATCTGGTTTGCTCCGGGGGGAACAAAACCTTGGACTTAATGTCTGCCAACTCCATGGACAACCCCTGCAACTGCCGGGCCAGCTGGGCTACTGGATCCATGACAGCTGGGGAGAATCTTTAGTAGGGCCGGTGAAAATGTCACGCTGTATAGCATATATATATATATATATATATATATATATATATATGTATGTGATGACAGTAATCTATATCAAAAGGGCAACATACTATATAACATGCGCATAGATATATGATAACATAGAATTACCTGACAGAATGTCCAGTGGGTCAATACGGAATCCGTTATACGCTGTCTCCGGCTAGAGGGTGACCGGGGTCTATGCTGACCCTAAACTGGGGTCCTAACTAATCCCTCTACCTGGAGGTACTGTTAAAGGTACAGAGGTCCAGGCCACCAGCGTAAACCCTGTCTCCTATCAATCCCTGCCAACTGTAATCTAGTCCTAAGAAGGACCCTGATTACCACCAAAGGGAATGAACAGGTAACGGTTAATGAACAGAAAGACATACAAGAAAGACAAGAAATAAAGTAAATAAAGTCTTACATACAACACTCACACACAGTAGGAACACCTAAGGTCTCAGAGATAAACTATAAGCTATAAGAGTAAAAACAACTAAGGAGCTCTTAGCTTAAGTATTCTCAGAACCGAACCAGTCTGCTAGACTACATGAATGCTTTCACCGGCATCTAACAAGCAGACTGGCAGGTATATGAAGGAATCTAACTAGAACATAATCAAAAGCAGCCGGGCGAGGCTGGACCTAGTCTTAGCAAAGAGCTAGGTAAAATTAACTCCCTCATTACCAAACACAAAGAAACAGCAACTCAGCTGTGAGAAGTCAGAGTGTGTAATCGCGACGATCCTCGTGGCGATACACCCATGACAGGCATACCCTTAAACTATATGTTGACTTTTTAATTTATGCGTTTTTTCTTCAGTTGGTAAAGAGTCTGAAAAGTTGACTCTTCTTTTCACATATACAGAGAGACACAGACAGCCAAGAGATCCAAAGAACCAGAGACTCTCTACAAGACAGCAGCCAAGACATTATGGCTCCATCACAAGGGACACAGATTTGTCATTCCACAGGATGCTTAGGGGACCACAGCTAAGGCTGCAAGAATGCAAATCTGCTCCATTGAAAATCACTGACCAATGGATATGTTTGTGAAAGCCAGGAATACAACCCTTGGATCACCTGCCTCCATAGAGATGTTCAGAGAAGCCAGGTTGTGACCCTGCGGTCAACTGGCCTTGTATCTGAATGGACTGTCATCTTTCCAAGCTTGTCATTACCTGCTCTCTGTGTGTGCCACAATTGGGGTAGTCGGCCCTGGAATCTGAAGCCAGGTTGTGACCCTCCTGTAAACTAGCCTTGTACCTGAATGGACTAAGCTTGCGGTTACCTTCTTTCTGTGTGAGTGGCACAGGTGGGGTAGTCAACCCTGGTAGCTCTGAAGTCACAGCTGCTCTTATCCCGGCAAGTCAGCAGAAGGGTGAGATTCTGTAATGTGCATCATCTTCGGGTATTTTGCTGGGACCGTTCTATGTGTTATCTTCCCGTATTGTGGTTCAAAAAAAGCATTGTCACACTGTTTTACCCTCACTGTGTTGTCTGAGTAGCGCTATTCCCACGTTAAAAGGAGAGCGGGCATTTGGTGTAATGATCCCTAATCCATGTGGTTTCGGCTAGCGGACCAGGGCACCCGATGACCCCGAGTCTTCCCAGGAAATTATGGTGGAGACAATAGGGGAGTATAAGTCTGAGACTAGAGGAGTCAGTAAAATTGATTGCAACTGACATATATATATATATATATACACACACACACATTATAAGACCACTCTATGACTTCTGCTGAACAAGCCAATATTTCCATATTCTCATCATAACACCAGATCCATCTAATAATCCAGTCAACCTGTGATCGTTCTTCTGCTGAAAAATATCCTGGAAACAATGTTATGTGTTAGTGTAAGAATCCACTGAGCATAATTGAATAGTGAGCGCGCTGTGGAGCGATGACCTCAGATCAGTGATGGCATCTGAGTCACTAATGCTTGTGTATGTCACTCTATATAATGATGGGGGTAGTCTTACTATTTCTACAATATTGACAAGAAAGTCATCCATACCTTGTGTCCCAACAAGGACCATGGGGACATCGGCCGTGTTGCGGTAACTGGACAGGCGAGCATAATAATTAAATACAGTCTGGAAACTGATCTCATCTTCAAGACTGAACACAAAGACCACGGCGTCAACCCAAGCAGCAAACTGGAAAAGAAGGAAACATCATGAGAGAAAGGCAGGCTCTACAGGGGCCACAAGGCTCAGGGCGTGAGGATTATATTGTATTGAGATACACACATTTATGAATATACACATGTACACACATACAGCATATCTGTAACGGGCAGTTGTAGAAATGCAGGGGACAAGGAACCTGGGCCCCTGAACTGCCCCTCAAGCTAAGGGAGGACCTGTCTTTCCTTAACTTGGGGGTATGCTTAATGGTAGCAAGGCCCAAGTCCCTGACCTGTCCCTGTCTCCTGTTTAAACTTGAGCTAAACCCACCAACCCCCTCCCCCGGAAGTGACAGAGGGAATAATGTGAATAACACCCAAAAAACAACCAAAAGGAAAGACAGACACTTAAGGGTTAAACAGCTAAACAATAACACTTAGCTCTCTCTCCTGTTAGCTCCGCACAGCAGAGTACAGCACCAAAATAGGGGAATAGTGGAAGCACCACTGCGCTCAGCAGCTCCTGGCTCCAGCGAGGTTGGTATCAATAGAAGCAATATCACCAACACCAGCTGACAACTCAGGTGACCTTATAAAGGAAGTGGAAGTGGTCCCACCTACTCCTGACAAGCAATCAGACATGCAATTCCACCAGCGGCCATCAGGGGCAAAAACAGAGATTAACCCCCGCTGGCCAGACAGAAACACGGTTTCAATGTGCAGAGAGAGCCATGCCACAGATCCAAATGTGGATCGTGACAATATCACTGGACACAACATCAGGGCACAGCAGTGTACAGCTGCACTGGCAG